>OMKP01021249.1:0-13102 GCA_900302375.1 Bathygadus melanobranchus
GGGGGGGGGGGGGCAGGGAGATGGACTGGGTGTCTTAATGGCCTCGATGACGTCATCATCAACAATGACGAAGATTGCGTCCGCTTCGTCGACTCATTTAAATAATTGGCAGCCAATTTACATGTTACGTGACGTCATTACAACATGTAGGGTATTGATTTGTCTTCCAAGTAGGTCGATACTACAAATGTTCTAATTAATGACAGATGATTTATTAGGCCTACTTATTACTGGTTGTTTTGGGGTCTGGATTTAACCACATGTAGGCCTAATATGATGTGTGGCATCGCTTCGGACTGTGTTTGAAATAAACAATTGATATTAACAAACTCTGAGTATTTATCAACAACTTTTACAGTGAAAAGCTTACCGGACCACATGGTCAATTTCTCGAACGCTTCTTCTTGGCTCGTCGAGTCGTCGGCCAAAATAAGAGACGTGTGTGTGTAGGGCAAGGGCGACCCCAGACATGTGTTGTATTTTAAAACCTCACAAGTCGTCGTTTTCTTGCAGGGGTCGTCGAAAATGGTCCCGTTTGGAGAGAACGCTGCGTGAGCGGTGCGGGAGAAGGACGCAGCCAGGACGCACATCATCATCCCGCACACCGCAACAATGGGGCCGTGGGAAGACATCTTGGGGGTTTCAGATCTACAACTTTGTACCCCGAGAAAATGATACTTTTATTCTAATGTTTTGTTATTCCAGCGATCGCAGTTGTGCAGGGGGGCGCATCTTCTTTGGACTCCAGATATGATCCCTTTAGGTGCGCCATAAATAAAAATTATCACGGCTTCTTCAACACTTTGGTCTCCAACTCTTCTGGATCGCATATCTCATCCAAGGATCACTCCTAACGTTTTCATGGTCGGACCTCGAGTCTATTGTACGCAAACACTTCATTCAACATCAAACACACAAATGAGAACCAACTCCCGTCCGGAGAAATTAATCCTTTGGTGGGTTTTTTTTCTTGCGCGTAAGAAGAAATCAGGCCGAGAAAGTTACAGATTTGCCCTCCCCCACGTCGAAAAAGTTGACTCGAAAAACTCCGATTCTCTGTAATATGATCTTTGCACCACCCACTTTCCAGTAGTCCATACTTTCCAAAAGAAATCCGAAAGATCCCGCATCGCTGCGTGAAACCAAACGGCGTTTTGTAGACGCGTGGTAAAGTTTCGGTTGAAGACCTTTGTAAAGTTGTATTGTGTCTCACAGCCCCTCTGGTATGTAGGCCTACACGGTGTCTGTGTGTGTGTGTGTCCCATCCCCCTCTCCGGGGGTAAGAATGTGTGCAGCACCAAAACAATACACAAGCATACAGTTCAGGGCACCGCAACCGATTCACTTGAAATAATTTCACTCAATTAATAATTTCAATTAATATGTCTTGTAATCAGTGAGCAGGACGATGGTTTGAGAGATGGACTTCATGTTATAAATGACACAACGACCACTACTACCGTTATGTTTGTTACAGTATTGGAGTCTTGACATTAAGATTTACTGGTATGTAGGGTAGGCCTATAACAAGTATTTACATTTAAATACAAGTGAATTATGTGTCTGAGGAAGTGGGGCTGTTATTGTCAGGCTAATAGGCCTCTTTATCATCCGTAAAGACATATATAGGTGTGTATACATTCACACACACTATCACAACAACGAACGGTGTTCATTTTTCTACTTGTTTTTGGCGACCACCTCAAAGCCCCTTGTATAGCGGCGTACAACTGTATCATTATATGACGGTCCACCGTGTGTGTGTGTGTGGTGAGTCAGGACTCAGACCACACACAGAGCGGCTCCTGCCGGCCCCTCACTGTATCCCAGACAAACTTTACTCTTCCCCCCCCCCCACACTCCCTTTTCTCCCTCCCTCTTTCTCTCGCGCGCACGCACACACACACAACTCAAAAGAGCACTAAATAATGGTTTGTATTTTTCATTCAACGGCAGTTAGCGCAATGAAATGAAGAAGGTTCTATTCTCTTGCACACATTAGAACAACTCCAACCCTAACTGAACACACACCAGACAAGACCTGCGGTCCGAAGACCTGTGGTCCAGTCTCACAAGGCGGTTCCGCAGATGTTGCGAAATGTAATCGGTGTTCCGACTGGCGATACGATCTGTGTTCCTGACTCCATGCTGAACCAGCCAGGACCTCCTAAAGGTCACCTGCATCATGTTTCAGGCTAGCGGTGTGTGTGTGTAACGTAGTTGGGCGGAGAGGAGGCATCCGATTGGCTGGTTCTTGGGTTATGGTTACAAGTTTACGTTACAAGTTTGGTTACATGTGGAAGTATTTGCTTCTTAATAAAGTTTATATAATTGAACGTTGTTTGATTGCAACTTAATGAGCCCTGTCTTCTTACCCTCATGTTTAATGTTAAATCAACAGTTGATCCCCCCCAAGGTGTTCATACATTTGTTCATCACACCAAAATAGTTTGTCGACAACAGGTTTAACAGGATTCTACTAAATCTACTAAATCCTACCAGTGTGATATATTCAATGCGGTCATACAGTATGCAGTGTTCCGGTGATGTATTGTAGTGCACAGAACGGGCCACCAGAGGGCAGCAGAGTCCTATAAGAGGGAACAGGACAGATAAATGTACAGATAAATGTACAGACAAATATACATTTTTTGAAAGCCACGGGCCAACCGAAGTCAAAACAATCTCTGTAGATAGTAAAACTAGGCCAGTGTTTTCAACTTTGTCTACAGCTTTCAAGGACATTTCTGGGAGCTAAACTAATTCAATCTCTACTTTTGAATTTGTGAGATCATGAACACTCCTGGGAAGAACATTTGTACTTTAATGAATAGAATGCAGTGATGGTAGAAAACGTACGACTATTCAAAACACACGTTTGAATGACAAAGCAAAAAGATAAAGAACATAATTAAAACAAACAATGAATATTGAAATGAATCCTAATAATGTATTCCAACATCTCCTGGATGTCTTCCCCAAAAGCAGCTCATAACATAAAGAGCCAATTTAGCCTCAAAAGTAACATGCATTATAAAAATAGCTTTTACAAAAATGCTTTTCACTTGTAACACGTGTGTCTTTACAATTTGTATGTATTTATTACACCCAAAACAATAGTGCAACTATTAAAATGGACGTGCAACTATCTGCTGGTGATCATGGAGTCTTTTGGAAGACAAAATCATATAATTAGGCATTGAAATTAGTTGAGTTCTGAAATGCAAAAATAGGGATGAAGACAAGTCCCGTTTTCGTCCAACAGGGGGCGAGACCAGCTGAACACTGTAAACACTTTCTTTTTAGGCCCTGCAGTCCTGTCAATTCCTTGGGAATCCACCAAAATGTCCAATATGTTGCAAGTAGACAACAGAAGAAGAGTTCTCTCAAATTCGGGTGCTTAAAAAAAAAAGAGAGAATGGAGAGTGTCGTAGAGTGTAGAAAGGTAGAGACAAGAGAGAGTCCTCATGTTGGTCCTGACTGCTTTTGTTGACCGACTGCTCCAGGTTCGACTAGTCAGGTCTGGTGGCTTCAGCGCCAGGGGTCCGACCGGTGCTTGTGGTTGTAGTTCTGTAGGTCTATCTGGTCCTTGATCTGGCTGATCAGAATCTGGGACAGCATGATCCCCACCAGCTGTGTGTTCAACGGAGAAACGAGAGTGACAGTTTCAGACAGGTTCACTCTGTGTACAATAGTTCCTGTGTTCCTTCCCTCTACACCAGAAGGTTCTTCAAACCTTTCACCTCAGGGACCCAAAGACAAGGTCAGTGTGTCCTGAACAGTGTGTCCAACCAACCGCACACTCAGAAAACTCTGAGCACAACGGAAACGTTTCCTAGAGAACGTCTGTATTCTGTGGTGTGTCAATTTAGTGGCCCCATTGTTGTTAAAATAATATAGAACGAAAAAATCAACTTCATCATTAATGACCTGACACAGAAACACAAAAGACCGCGTAGAACCCGAACCCTAACCCTAACCTAACGTTAAACCCAAAGTTAAGCCACAACAGATCATAATAACAGTGAATATTTACATCATTTAGGGCTGAAGTTGGCTAAAGTGTTGTCCAAAGTCTGGATCCCAGATTACCTGTGGGATGGACAGTCCCAGCGCGATGCCCCCCAGCAGGAACATGTTGCTGTGGATCCAGTTCACCAGCTTGTCTATGCAGCCGTTGGTGTGAATAAGCTTCCCAGCTTCCAGATAGTTCTGTTCCTGGAGGCCGCTGCCACACATGGTGTTGATAACTGCCTGCAGGAACCACGCACGCATCATATGTGCTGCTATTGAGGAGACGTGTTCATCCAAAGACACTTACAGTGAATATTTATACAGGTAGATCTGACCTTGTCTTTGGCGATGTGACAGCAAGAGTAGGGTACGGAGCAGCGCTCCCTGCTGGGGTTTTGGGGCGTGCAGTTGAAGTACATGTTGCGTTGCCAGTCGGTGAACGCCACGGCACCACAACAGCCAAACTGCAGACGGACAGAATACACAGGGAAGCAGAGGAAGCTCTTCTTAAAGCTGCACTGTGTACGTTTTCCCATTAGCAACCTCTCTCGACAAATGTGTTACTTTTTTGTAAGTCGCTTTGGATAAAAGCGTCTGCCAAATGCTCTAAATGTAAATGTAAATGTAGTGGCTGGAGTTGTAACCGTCGTCTGAAAATGTTGTCGCTTCCAAAGACTGACTTTATTTACTACGTAGTTATTATCCTTCGTGGTACAACACTGGAGTTTATCGCCAGTAAATCCAAAGAACTTCCTGTCAGTATGTGTCACAAGTGTGTGAAGCGTTCAGAAGTTTATTGACAGGAAGTTGCTCATACGTGACACACGCTGATTACAGGGAGGATGAGCCAAGCTGTCCGTAGAAGTGTAATACTACAACCAGATAAGACTTATATTATCATGAGTAGTTCGCTCCATGGAGCCGTGAGCAAACTGTTAGTCGCTTGCGGCTAGGCTAAATACCGCCGTCATAGATAGCGATTAATCAACCCCAATATATATAATATATTCTATATATTATAAGATATGTATATTGTTGTTATGTGGTACAAAGCGTATCACCAGCTCACCTCTTTCTGACCAAAGTCGATGAGATTTTGGAGGTCAAGGTCATCCCTATAATGAACAATGGCGTCGTTAATGAGTTCAGTCACTTTAGTCCGCGCCTTGGAAGAATACAGAAACAACACAAACCATCTCAATTACAAACACGACACATGAATCAAACATATATTCATATGCAAGTATATACAAGTACAAGTATTTCTAAGTGTTATGAATAGCTTGTGTAATTACAACAGCCCAGGGATGGACTGTGTCTTGAGACATGAACAGTGAACTCAGACCAGTTATTACCTTATCAGAGAAGATGAAGCCCAGGACTCCAGCAGCCAGCTGCAGCAGGAAGACCAGCGTCAGGCACACACAGAACTGGAGGACACAAGTAAAAGGAACAGCTTCAGCTTTCACTGAGAACAGAAGAGCACTTGTGTGAGAGAGACCCGTTGTCTCACTCCTTCACAGTAAGGTCTGCAGATAACCTTGTTGTTTACTTTGTGTAAACTAAACTAACTAAACTAAACGTTCCCACTACGTTTTATATGCGCTGCTTGTATTCTGCTGTTCAATGTTACACTAAATATACACGCAGTTCATCTGTGATAGATTTATTAATCATGTTGCAATGTTTCCCATGCGTGGGCTACAGGCCAGCATCTCAACTTCTTTCCAAACCATTCAGGAATTTTGTTTTGCAACTTTTTCTTCCAAGCCGATATTACTGACATAAATCAGGTCATCATTTACATTCTAACTGGTGTATTATACTGTCACGTGTTCCCCAGGTACCCCAGGAACCACCAGTGACTTACTATCTGCAGGAGGCAGATGTTCTCACGCAGGGAACCCACACACCCACAGAACGTGAGGAAGAACATCAGGATGCCAACGATCATCAACAGCATAGCGGGGTCCACCGACAGGCAGGCCATGGCGGTCTCTGGGGAGAGGGTTTGGGTTCGACACAAAGGAACAGACATGAGCACCTGTCTGATCCTTCATGAATACCCATTTTATGGGGCAAAATATTTATCTTTTGTTCCTTGAATTAATATTAAAAGGTGCTGTAGGTAGGATTTAAGAGCTATAATTTGAGTAATGTGAGTCATATTAGTGAGTGAAATCCTCTGAGAGTCTGTTTCTAGTTGACTGCCTGTTTTAGGCAGCTCCAGGCTAATTTCTGACTAATTAGGGCATCTCTTCCCTGATTGGATCAGGGACAACAATCAACATCAATTTATTTAGTCAATCAGCCTACTCAACCCCATTCACCTGTGGGATCTCAGGAGCATCTGAGATGCTAAATGCTAGCTATGTCATAATAATCCCGAAGAGGACATGGTACCTGCATGCTTCGTTACACGAGCATAAACCCCGATCGACACCATCACCACGGCGATGATCTAAAGACAAAGAAAGAATTTAGGATGCTTTAAAAAAACAACAACAGAGCAATATAGCCCTATATTATAAACTAAACAGGAGTGGAAGGTTCTGAAGGAGTGTGGTGTCAAAGACGTAAGTATGTGGACTAAATGTTCATTTACAATTTCAACCGAGCGTACGGAACACCGAAGCAGCATTAACACTACAGTCTGACATGGTGTCTCTCTGAGAAGTGATGAGCCGGCGTGTTCATACAGGGAGTGGCAGCAGAAGCTCAATCACAGCAGTTTGAGACAGATCTGCCTTGATGACTCATAATGTGTGTGTGTGTGTGAGACAGCGTGTCCATACACCAGCTAACCCTTCCCTTGTGACTCCTTTAAAGAAATATTGACTCAGCAGACATCGCTAGGTTGATGTCTTCAGAGCTGTGTACGTGCGCGCGCTCTCGCGTGTATTTAGAGGAAGTCCCCAGACAGGAGCTTCCTCCCACCACTGCTGGACACCGAGAGACGAGGACCGAGTTTCTACGTTCTCTGAACAATACAAAACCACCAGGATGCTGGCTGTTCCCCACACCAAACCTATCCTATTACTGCACACGCACATTAACTCTGTGATGTTCAGGTGTTATATATCTGCTTGGCTCTGCAGCAGCTTACCTGTATGAAGGGATAGCCAGGGAGAAAACATAACATATTAACAGAATAATACTTCATGTGCCAAAGGAAGATCATGAAAGTCTGAACACTGTGTCAGAACACGTTTCAACTTGAATAAACTAAAAATGGCCATCCACATTTATGACCACGTATCATAGCTCATTACAGTCCACGTTAACTGCTGAGGTAATTAAATGATACTGAAGCTTTGAGGCTATCTCCACACCTGAGCTAGGTGGCTGCGTGTGCATCCAGGGTCTGACAGAATAACACCGCCTGCAGCGCTGAGCGCAGACAACACATTCCACAGTGGGCAGCGTCAGGTTAGTACATGACAGGAATGACAACCATACAGACACATCGCAGTCAGCATCCTCTGACTAACGGCAACAATTCATATTTATTATTGACATGATAACATAGGATAATAACTCTTCACTTGTATAGAACAGTTCATTCATATCTGGCACCTCAGAGGGAATCAAATACTTCTGGACGAAAATCAAACAATGAAACAATTATGAACTACAGATAACAGATATGGACAGATAAGTGTCTTCAACACTTCACAGGTTCAGACTCAACACTTTGTAACACTGATAACAATCAATCAATATATCAATAAAGCAATAACTTGTAGAGAGAGGTCGCTAAGTTAAATGCCTCGGTAGGTAAAGATGTTGATGAGTTTGTTCACAAAATGCTCATTTGGAGGCACAGGGAGTAAGATATGGAAGAGTTCATTATTCATTATGGGTAGTCCCAGCATTCACTGCATTCATATGAACCTGAAGTTTGAAAAGTAACTAACATTGCATGGTAACATGATAGTTACATGAAGCACATCACACAAATGAAAACTTCATTCACACCAAACATTTGTTAGTGTTGCGAATAGAAGGTCAAGTCTTTGTGTTCGTTTTGTGTATGTAAATGTAATGTAAATGTAATGTAAATGTAGTTTTGTGTCTCGGTATTCACTGAAAACAACGCAACTGCATTCACTGGAGTCTTATTAAAGATAAATCTCAAATAATACAACACACGCATCCTCTTAAAAGCTTAGTGTCTGAAATCACCTTAGAACCATGTGTGGCTGCGGTTCCCATCGCACGTGACTCTGAGTGCGTGTGTCTGTGTGCGTGCGTGTGTTTCACATAGGGTGAGGTTATATGAGGACCTAGGAGGGGAAAGTTGCTGCCATGCACGGTATTTTGATCCTTCTCACGCACGTCACGCACATACGCACGCACCAGACCACATAGTTCTAGATTAGAGAGAGCAAACACGGAGAGAGTAAAAGATTAACAGGCGTGAACGCACATCCCCCAGCTGCTCACCCAGAAGATCATGTTGAAGACGAACAGCAGGTACTTCACAACCGGACTGACAAACGAGAAGTCCTCGTCGTGTAAAGGTGCGCCCCTCGGTATCCTCCCCATGGCGAACAACGAGCCGAACTTCTGTACCGAGGAGATGTTCTTTACGCCACCATGTTGCAGCACAAAGTATCCACACGACGAGTCGCTGCTCCAAAACCAAAGCTATTCCGAGTGTACTGATTGTTTGTTCCTCTGACGAACACCAGATCGGAAACACTCGGTCGACCGCTACCTGCTCTGGGACTGGGCGTGTCCACTGGGCGTGGTCATACCGTCACACCTGGATTTAGGATGCCTACTACTGCTACTACTACTTACATATGAAAATGACCTGAATAATAATAATACTTAAATATAACACCCATAGACGTAGTCTCCGTGACGACACCCATAGGTTGCAAGTGACGGCCACCTTGACGCAGGATAATGCGCTGTAAGCTCCCCGGCCATTATCAATGTTATATCAGCATTATCAATGTACATTATCTGTAGTCTATGATGGAGACGGGTCCAGGGTCGGGCGGGTTCGGGTGAGACAGACAATATCACCGGCTCAGGTGGGCGAGGCAAAAAGTGATAAAGCAGCGTCCCGACCAAGTTAGGAAGTTATTAACAACTTTATGTTGTTAATCACTTACAGAAACATTAAATGTGTAGTTGTGTAGGAGTCTGCAGTTGGAACTCCGCAACTCACGAGTTGCTCATTTAGTTGCTGGCTAATGAACTGAACGAAATGAACCTGCTGATGTCATCATGTTGACTGCTGACACTGATCCGCTGACCCCTGACCCCTGACCCGCTGGCCGGCTCATCTTCTGAGGAGCCAGTTTATATGATTATCAGTATTTTATTTTCAGGGGACTCACGTTATAATTGATTTATGTCTCACGGAGGCCCTCTGCTGGCTGCTTAACAAATCGACACAGCAAACAAGAGTCAAGTGAAACGGACGTTTGTGACTCATGACTACAAAGCGACAAAACCAAAATTCAGGGCTGCAAAATCATCATCACATTCTACAGGATAAGAGTAAGCCTATTTTAATTGCTTAATCGTGGAGTTATTGTTCATACCAATTTAATTAACGATAAAAAAGTAAGGTGAAGTATGTTCCTTGGATACAATTGCTGTAAGTGAGTCTGATAACAACACAGTAAATCCGTAAAGGTTTCCTAGGTTATATATCGAGGAAGAAATATAGGTTTATATAATAGGAATCAGATGTAAGCGGTCGGACTCAATATCAATCAAAGTTATATAAATGTTTAGGAAATTACGTAAAAAAACAGAAAACATTTAAAAGATGATAAATCTTCAGTTGTCTTCTGAACTTCCATCCAGATTTCAAAATGAGAGAATCACAATTTAGTCACATTTACGCCGTTTTGCATACGCAGAAGTTGGACACTGAGATGATAATCTAAAGTCAGTAAGCAACATCCAGTCATGATGGGTCGCCTGGTTTGGGTGATAACCAGGTTAACCGCGTGATAACCAGGTTAACCAGCTGACCAGACCGTTTTATTATGAATCAACTCCATGCAGAATAATGCACCTGTCCTCATTTAGTTGAAAAGCACCTTTCTCAACTGATACACATGATGAAAAGGACAGGTGCTATGTACATCCTTTTTACATCTGCTTTATTTGAGTAAAATAATCATTTGAGTACAAAAATAACCGACATCTGATGAACGCACACACGCATGCATGTAGGCCTATCAATTGTTTAATAGTGTCATGTTTTTTGTTTTCAATATTAATCAATTAAAATGTTCCATAATATGATGAATCTCGCTCACTTTAAAATCCCATTTCTCACATAGCCGAATCTTTAGCATATTTACATTTACATTTACATTTAGGGCATTTAACAGACGCTTTTATCCAAAGCGACTTACAAAAAGTACACTTGTCGAAAGAGGGAATTTAGAATAAAAAATAAAACAGTATCCTACAAGAAGTCTAAGTCTAAGACAGCTTGACATGCATAATTTCATTTTCATCCTGTTTTACGTGTGTAAGGCCTATTAATATTCATATTGATAAATGATGCAGCTACAGAACATGTGCTTGACTTGAGATAGAACGAGACTAAGATCATAAACACATGATCCGTTCCTCTGTGATCAGCGCGTCCGCGTCGTCTCCAGAATACCGCTTTAAAAGTAAAATGAAGCCGTCAACATGGGTTGCAATTTATAACTTAATAGCCGTGTTAGTTAAAATCCAACACGGGCTGTTTTTTAAAAGATCATTCATCATCGGTGCAGTTAGTTCGGTCAGCACCGCGACGCGCGGTCACTTCCTGCGTCCGATCTGCGCCAAGAGACGCGCGTTGTCCGCCGCCTTGGCGCGCAGGTTCTTGGCTTTCGCCATGTCGAAGAGAATATTCATGATGTTGGTCGGCACGTCCAACGACAGCGTGAATTTGCTCCTCCGGTCACTCCTGGCGCTGTTCTGGAGGATCTTGCTCCGCAGTTTAGTCTGACTGAGGATCCTGTAGTTGGGTTGGCCGTTAGCGGTCCTTTTTTCCCTCGACTCCGCGGAGGAGAGGAACTCCGAGCTCCCGAACAGAGACCCCCAGTTGTCCGCGACGGGAGCCCGGACGCTGCCCCGCTGGTCCCCGGACAGGACCTGGGTCTGCCTGTGGTCGCACAGGACGTCCGAGCCGGTGTGGTAGAGGCGCAGGCACAGGCTGCTGCTCCGTGCGCACAGCACCGAGATGAGAATCAGAGTCCTCAGGGGCGACAGCATGCCGTCTTCTGTGGTGGGAACAAGTTAGTCACTTACCAGCAATTACAAAATACAGACACTAAAACACGTATGGAGGTCCATAGTCAGTACGATTTCCAAAATAGATCGACAAAGTGTAACTGTAACCCACACACAATGGTTATTTACTGTGTGGCGTGGTTACATACGCCTATAGCCTCGGTCTTAAAGGGATTTGTCATAATAGCTCCAATCAATACAAACTACAGAAAATACATTGAAACTCACCAAATTAGAGTAGACTGCAGCGAAGAAACGGTAATTAAACCAACCCTTAGATATAAATATGAAAGAAATACTACGATCAGATGTCCTTGAAGTTAAAACACATGAACCTGCGTCCGCGTCTCCCCTTGAAGTGAGCGGTGCGCGGTGCGCGCTGCGTCGGCTCGTCACGATTTTGGCGAGCTCCTGCTTCCCCGCGGAAACATTTAGTAGGAGAACCTAGGAGAACCTTAACCACAGCCATGCGCCAGCAGCAACGTCACGCGGTTGACATTTCGCTCCGCTATATAACTCGCGACGCGACTAATTGGCACCATGTAATCATGTAGTACAATATTTGACCAAAATATTTGGCCATAGGCGCTGTTTCCTAATATTCTCCCCGCTGCTTGTTCCCAAGCAAGCATGCACCTGATATTGGAAAACACGCACGCACGCACGCACGCACACACACACACACACACACTCTTACACACACACACACATAGACACACACGCACACACACGCCCTGATTTGAGCTTGTAGCGCTACATAATTAACATGACATGACATAACATGTTGTTTTTGTACCAATTATAGGAAAAAATAGAGACATTCAACCACATAGGGACATTAAAAGTTAGGATATATATATATGAAACTATATGAAACTAATATTCTACCTAATGTAAAACAATGACAATTCATAAAACAGCTGACAACAAAGAGCTGCTGATGGAGATACACTCTCAAATCTAGACTCAGACTTTATTGTGACATTTACCAGCCCCTCCTCATGGTAACGAGGTGTAAAGCTGATGAAGACAACAGGATGGGGGACAACAAGTGTCAGTTTAACAAGATTATCAGCATCCACTTCATCACGTTTGACACGGCCCTTTAAATAATGCTCTGGAGTGAAGTGTCCTCCTACTCGTTCTCCCCCTGCTCTATAATTGATCTGGGCCATCTGTGGTGAACATATACACCCTCATTAAAACTGACTGGAGATCTGGGGTCCTCTCTGTCTCCCAGTCCTCTATGAACCCATGCCAAAAACAGATGAACAGGAGTTGAAGAGTTAAGCTCCTTTGTATGCCCTCCCGATGTGTTTTACACTATTGACGACATTGGAGATAAGTACACAACAACAACTAAAAATCAATTAATCAATCAACCCACCAACCAATCAAGGGATGTATCCTTCTGGTGAGGGAAAGCACCACCAACATTTAGTCATTTATGGCATCAGCAGGTCAACATCGACCACTAGATAAATCATTTTCTGGATGTGATTCTTGTACTTTCTTTGTTCTCATGACCCTATTAGACGCTTTGTTGGTGGAGAAGCTAACGTGCCTCGTTGTTCTCATGCTCTCATGCACACAAGGAACGTTGGAATATCTCTGGACTGTAAATCACAGGAGCAGACCCAATACCCACACAGGAATCCCCCTGTTCGTGATGCCCCCTGCTGGGCTCCCCTCGGACCCTCATCTGTCTCCTCAGCCTGACCTGCCAGGCGGACATATGTACCAGAGGAGAGGAGAGGAGAGGAGAGGAGAGGAGAGGAGGAGGTGATGGGCAAACCAGTGATTATAGTGTTTTCTCAGTGTTACC
>OMKP01021250.1:0-13258 GCA_900302375.1 Bathygadus melanobranchus
TGTTGATGAGGGATCAATGATGAGAACAGGGTTAGGGTTAGGGTTAGGGTTAGTTTCCTGGGGTTGGAGGTGGAAGAGTTGATCTTGGTCAGGTAGAAGGCAGATAAATTATCTGGTGCTATGGCCTACTCTTTAAACATGGAAAATATTATTAATAACATTACAAGAAATATTAAAATCAACATTTGCTTAATTATGTGTAGTTTCAGGGTTACTTAAAGCAAAGTAACCTATTACTTTTTTAAATTACTTACTGGTTCATCCACTGGACTGCATGGTCTCTCCTGGCTGGTCCCATGGAGCCATATGAAAACACAATACAAGCCCAGCCCAGTTTGACATTAAAACATCAGACAATATCACTGAACAAGTGATACACAGCTGTAATCATCTATAAACATCCTGGTAGAACATTGAATGGAGGGGGGGAGCCCTGAGGAGAAAACAACCAAACATACAAACCTTGGCTATTGACTTTTCATACCCCCCCTCATACTGTTGACATACCGCTGTGTACATTGTATGACGTTAAACGTTAACCGCTAAGAATTGTAGTGTCATACCAAGATGTGGTGAATTTTCTTGCAGAGCTAGATGCAATTTAAGTGAATTGTATGACTGCATTTATAAAACATATACACATTTCATATGACTAATTCATCCTTGTGGCTTTTCATGTGACGGAGAAACAGGCCTACAAAAGTAGACGCATTGTACGTTGTACCAGTCACTGTGCGGACAAGCAAACAAACAAACAAAATCATAAATAGGGAAATTATTCAGATTTTTATTCATTTAAAAAAATGCAAGCCTAGATATGAAATATACATTCCCAAAGGGAATGACACAAATTATGACATGATGGAAACGTGTTTCGTGCATTTACTTTCCAGACCGAACGAAATGGACCGATGCATTCCGGTACTAATGCTAAAGCACAACATGAGGCAGCGTTAGAGAGAAATAAGGCACAGGCTAAACGTGACCCACTGAGAGCATATCCACTCAACTCCCCAAATGATTTCATCGTCATGACAATCACAATTCAGAAGCACAAAGGAGGAGGCTTTGGACATGGCTGTGACGACATCGTTCCCTGCACACTGATAACCGTGTCGTGACACACAAGTATGTAAACAAGCATGTACTGCCAGGCGATTGTCCAAATCAGTCAGGGTATTCTTGTTCTCATTTAATATGTCATCCATTCTGTAGTCCCACTTTTAATGCATAATGTGTGATAAACTATGCTATGGTATCTATGGTCAGCCATTTCCACTGTACCATGTAAAAAACATTCACAGGGTACATTACAATTCATTATTCATAGTGTTTTCAAAAGATAAGAATATTGTGTACATATATATATATAGAATATTCTAATCCTCCCTGTAGTTTCACAATCTTCCCACAGGGGTCAGTGAAGTTGCGTTTAGTTGAATCATGATATTTTGTGCCCTTTAAAAACAATAGATTGAAAAACAAGAGGACAATGTTTGAAATGCACAACATACAGAGGTAAATAGTCATAGACAAGGTGCCAGGTCCATTCCTTGTGGCCAGATGGTCAGACATCTAATGCATTTCAATGTATTCGCGAGGAAGTCAAACTATTGCTTTATCAAACCGTTTGGGTGCTGCCACAGCATCATGGCTAATTATTAATTTGCATATAACACAGTAAGAACACAGTAAGAACACAGTAAGAACACAAACAAAAGAAATGTGTTCTTTCCTTGTATTGTTTTTAAACAGTATCAAGTATGACTATACTTCTGGTCTTCTCCCATGAATTGAACAACACTGATCTTCCCAGTGATCGGGCCACAGTGACACTACAGTATGTGCGACCAGGGGAATGGGGAGATACAGCTTTATTTTAAAATCTGCCAAGCTAAGCTAGGGCCCTGAACACAAACCTGTCTCCAGGCCACACCCCACAGAGCTCTCCAAGACAGAGGGGGTTTCATTTAACTTTTGTTAGTTTAGTTAAGCTTGTGGAGGCAAAAAAAAACAAAAAACTAAAACCAACAACAACAAAAAACGATGACATAAAAGAAATAAAAAAATAAAATAAAACCCTCCGAAGAGGGTGAGGTGGCAAGTTGTCCCGGGGTTTCAACTCCACACGTCCTGCGAGTAGCGCCCCTTGGTCATCAGCTTCTTGATGTAGTCTGTGGCCTGTGTCCGAGTCAGGCCGCCCAGCTCCTCCGCTATCTCGTAGAAGGCCACCTGCACGTCCTTGGCCATGTTCTTTGCATCCCTGTGAAAGGGAAACGCAAACGTCTCCGTCAGGGTAGAAGTTTTGTTGTTGACGCGTTGGTTTTCCAAGAGATTCAAAGCATCCACTCTTTGAACGCTTCATGACCAGATTGACTTTAATTGAATAGCCTAAACATTTTTTTTTAAATGTTACAAATGATACAAATGGGATTTCAGGTGTGGGAAGCATGTGGAGGGAATACAACATTAAGCAAGTTAGCTGACTGAGATCTTTAGCAAACAATGAGACTCTGAGGGCTCTTCACTCCTAAGACAAGTCAGGGTGATTTTCGGTTCGTTACCCGCAGATGTAGATGTGAGCGTTGTGTGAGTGGACCAGCCTCCAGATGTCCTCCTTGTTGTTCCTCAGGAGATGTTGCACGTACACCTAAGGTTTAGAGACGAGGAGGAGACCACTTTAACATGTACTGCAAGCAAACATTTCTAACATTTATAATATGCATGAGACATTAGCCCCTTGTACACAGAGATCCCGGAAAATTGCTGTGAAGACATTCCGGCATTGTGCTGGCTTTTGCCTGTTTACACTCACACACAGTGTGTGTGTTACTAGATCAACAGAAAATGGGAAAATTAAAAACATGTATGACGTAAAATGAACTATATTGAGTATATATATTATAGATGGACATAGCCCTACCTTCTGCTCCTGGTCTCTGGAGAAGGCTACATGGAGCTTAGTTAGAACCTCCTTCTCCTCCGCCTCTTCCAGCTCTTCCTGGTAGATGAAGTCCTCATTCTTATGTCTGCAGCCAAAGAACATCATCGTCTCACCGACCTCCTTCCCTAAACAGAGAAGAAGAACAAAAAGTCTAGGATTTCAGAAAGAATTTACAATTTTGTCATTTGGCAGATATTTTGATCCAAAGCTTTTTTTGACATTTTATTTTATTATTTTTTTAGATACACCCCATGGAGGAGCAGGTTGGGGTTAGACATATTGCTCAGCGATGCCTATATGACTACCCTGCCCCCTAAACAATAGTAAACAACATTTTAGGAAGTTCAGCAATGCTGTTTTAACTGTCAATGCAAGAACAACGAATATATATATAATCTATATATAACTCTGAGGTCAGAAAGTCCGACATCCTACGGGGAAAGAGAGAGAGACGGACCCAGAAGTTGTGCTATAACATAGTAGGACTGCGGGATCCGAGAGCTAGCTAGATTTGTGATGCCTGGGCAGGAAAACACTTATAAAAAATACCTTGCTCTTTGAGCCAGCCTCGTTCCTGGATGAAGCCCACGAAGGGAGCGATGCCAGTGCCCGGGCCCACCATGATGACTGGGTTAGTTGCCTTGAAGGGCAGGCGGAACTGAGACTTGCGGATGTACATGGGCACCGTGGACTTGTCGCCGATGTCGACCACCATCTTGTTCTTGAGCCAGTTGGTGGCCACTCCGTTGTGGAGGCGGCCGGTCTTGGTCTTGTACTCCACCACCACGGCACAGATGTGGATGCTGTTGGGGTGGATCTGGGGAGGACAGCGTTCATTCAGTCTCAATCCTTTGCAACAGCTTTTTAGTCCAGAAATACATACTGGCCGCGGCCATATATCATTGTGTACAATGTACACAATGATATATGGTTGTCATTTGCTTGTTATTTTTGACCCTCAGTTTCCATTTTGAGTCAAAAATGTTACTATATTATTATGGTCAAAGACAAAACCACTCGTCTTAAGTAATATCATCAACGAGGAGCTTGTGAAACAACGTCGACGATGTAGTGTGTCGTGACCCAAACTGGCGCGAGCAGAGAGTGGACCCTGGGTTTTCTGTGTAGACCTCCTGTACCTTAGAAGAGGAGGCGATGGAGTAATAGCGCGCTTGGAGGCGTGGAAGCAGCTCACACAGGTGGTCTATGGGAGGCCGTAAGGAGGGCAGATCCTCCAGAATGGCCAGGATGTTCCTGCAGTCATCCAGCACCCAGCTCTGGTACAGCGCCTGAGGAACCACAACGCAAATGTTCCCTTTTGCACTGCAACTCAAACACTTGACCCCTGAAAGCCACATGGCTAGCATACGCACCACTCAGTCATAATCACATTAAAAAGTTTTGTATCCTGATGGTGTCATATATTTCAGTGGTACGTTGGCCTAGTAATGCTTTATAATATGGTCCCGGGAGAATGAAAATTCAGTAACTACCTCCCTACTGATGATAATGTAAAAAACCTTCCATAAAGTTATAAAATGTTCAAATAAAAATCCCTTTCTATAGCGTTACAGACCTTGCCCTCGGGCGAGGAGGAGGCCATCTTGCGCATGTTCTCCTGGTCTTTGGGGTCGGACGCGTACTGGGCCAGCTCGTACAGCACGTTGGTGCGGGGAGGGTGAGTGATGTCCAGGTAGTGGGTCAGAGCCGTGCGGTAGCTGGTGGGACAGGGGAACGGATGCTTCTTGTTGGACTCCTCTGGAAAACAAACGGTGATTTGTTGCTTACTGGCCGTTCATTTTCTTCTCTAGGCAAGGCATGCTTATTTACTAGCCACTCATTTAGTTTTTTTAGGAAAGGCATGCGTATTCAATAAATAAAAGACGAGTACAAGGTACAATAATACATATGCCAGTTCATACACATTCAAAAAAGGTTTATTTTGTTGGGTCAGCATGAATGTGGCTTTTCCTAAATAATAATTAATTTAGTTAATTACCAGAGGCGCGCACACACACACACACACAGCAATCACCATGTCCATGATGCATACCATAAAAGCACGAATGTGAAAATAAATACTTGTCACGCATATGAAAGCAAACAAGGTCAGCAAAGCCCCAACCTTCTCCAAGGCCAAATGGCGCACGCGTGTCCTACCGCAGACACATAGGCATCTGTATCCCTGCCGTGACAGCCCTTATCTTCCTTAATAGATAAGCATCCATTCATCTGGGTTATGACTGAGCGTGTGCTTTTCTTTGCGGGGGACACGCGAGCCAAGCAGAGTCAAGGTGCCGTGGGCAGTCAATGCCATACCGTCAAGGTTGTTGAGGGAGATAACGGTGTCAAGGTCCACGCCAAGGATCTCTCCCAGCTTGATCACCAAGGCAGTGTCGTTGGTGGGGAAGACTGCCACGTGGTCTCCTGACTCATACCTGAGGAGAGAAGTGTTTAGAAGTTCCTACCGCCAGAGTCGCCACCACCACGAGCAGGCAGACTTCTATTTTGGTGGTGAGCTGGTGAACATTATGTTGCTAACCGGTGGAGACCTTACCGGATCTTTGAGCCCGTTATGTCCAACTCTAGATGCATGAGATGCCGGCTGCCTGCCTTGTTCAGTTTGCGGTTAACAGTGACAGTGGCCAGGAAGGGATTCTTGGAATCAAAAGGCCTGTGAATAACAAAGCATAAAATCAGTTAGGTGTAGACGGCAGAAATCCCACAAAAGAATAGTCTCTCTGGAAAAAAACTAAACATAATCACAATAATTGATTTTGAATGACATTCAAAATAAATGATAGGTATTAGTATTATATAAGTACTAATACATGCCATTTGGTGGACCCTATTAATCAAATACCTTAAGTACATACATTCACAGCATACAATTAAACTACACAGGAGCACATACTTAACATAACAAGGTAGCTATGACCAACGCGCTCAACCTTCAAATACGGAGCTTGAGTCCCTTTACAAAGAGTTGTTAAGTCCTGGCTAATTTGTGGCACAAAGTAGACATGCAGATGAAAGAGAAGGGTGATGTCTTACGGTTTCTGGTTCTCGAAGCTCTTGATGCGACCGATCTCTCCAGTGTAAACCTTGTTCATGTTGAGGTCAGTGTGCTCCTTCAACTCGTACTGGCGAATGCTGGGAAAGCAAAAGTCCATTCATTTCACTTTCTCTCATTAGGATTGAACCACAAGTACAAATGAATATAAACGAAGAAAGTGCCGTGCTCAGAGATGGTTCGGTTGTGTTCATTTTTGAGGTTACATGTTTGGAAGATAGGATTCTTTGGCACGGATTATGAAACAACTGAACAACTGTATCCTAACCATTCAGATATTAACCACAAGCTAGGCTTGTGGTCTGCCACAAAAGTATGCTAAATGGGAGAGGTAAGCATGTTCCTTATTAATTCTTTACTTTAATTTCCAGACGTCTTACTTATTTGTTTATTTATTACGTAGATTTTATTATATTTGTCTTAGTTATTATCATAGTTGTTCTGAAAACAGTATAGTGGATGTAGACTATTCGCACGGGACTACTATTACCTGAGTTTGTCTGGTAAAAGTAATTATCATCAGACCACATCAGTGGTGTTAATCCCGTGCGGATCGACCATGTCGGTCATTTTTACCGAGGACGTCGGCGATAATTACTGCCCAAAAAATCTACCATAATTCGACTAACTCTGATGTCATCTGGTAATACTTGTCCCGTGCGAATCGGCATCTCGGAGTTTTGAACAATTACTGGTTTCTGTTTGAAGCGTCGTGCCGTCACTGTCAACCAAAGCCATGGAAGAATTCATGGAAGCTGTCGACGGTGTTTTTGGAACATACAACCAATCTGCCAGCACCCCCGCTTCATTTACACGAAGGAAACGAGAAATAAAATCCTTCCGAAAGGCCGGGTCCCGAATGCTGTTGAGATGGGCGAC
This sequence comes from Bathygadus melanobranchus, assembly GCA_900302375.1. Taxonomy (NCBI): domain Eukaryota; kingdom Metazoa; phylum Chordata; class Actinopteri; order Gadiformes; family Macrouridae; genus Bathygadus; species Bathygadus melanobranchus. Next base: position 6,897 of record OMKP01021250.1, read on the forward strand.
ATTTATGGCGCCTTTGGGTAAATACGGTATAACATTTAGATCTTGTGTGATGGTGGGCGAACGGTGTGTTGACGTGGATATGCTTGCAATATCACGGCGAAATAAGGTTTCATGCCTATTTTATAGCCGGGTCGGAGCATGATTTTTTGTTCTGTTTTACACACTCTATATTTTTTGTGTACTTGTTTCATTTTTGTCCAGTCACCGAATGATGCCTTCACTGACGGGGACTTAGCACATAGTTCGTCAAATATTTCTTCCCACACGGTGTGGTTGTGCACCATTCCATCAAATAGTTTTTGAGATCGCGGTTCTCCCCGTGTAAATTTAGTCCAATGTAATGACCAAGGTCCTCTAGCAAAAATTACATAACTCACATTCTCAGGTAATAGTAGTCCCGTGCGAATAGGCCCATAGACATAGACATCCATTGGTCAAACCTCAGGCGAGCAAGTAAAACAATTGTCCTTGTTTGCTCCATATTTTAAGAGAAAAGTGGTGTTAATAAATAAGTGTGTTTTGCCAGGTTTTGGAGATGTAAGGTTGGATGGTAATAAGGCAAAAAGGAGGAGAACCTGGAGTCATCTCCCAGGGCTTCCACGCCGAAATGCTGGCAGACAGCTGGCCAGAACTGCTCCCTCCATGACACAAAGTCGTCTTCCAGACTGGAAAACAGGGGGAAATAATATAATATTGTCAAGATACTGCCAGGAAAGAAACATCTACCTGAAATGGGGGAGGGGGAGTGTAAGATACACACAAATTAACTATGGAAACAACTCTTGGTCTTTATCTTATCATAAACCATGATACATATCCTGAGTACCACTTTTTGTATTCATAATTGTATGGTGATATAAACCTATGGCAATATTACTTGCATGTCACATGATGTTTCTCGTGATAATAAACGTTTCCTCAGCTCCCAGCCATAGTTTTCAATAAAGGGTTGTGTGAGTAATAAATAGAGCAATAAATCTCGCTTTAATAGGTGAGGGCTGACAGATTGCACAACGATTAATCCTTCGCACGATGGTTAATCCTCGGTTAAACAAACTGAATGAAAACATTGTGACAAATCGCAAGACTCGGAAATAATGACATCCGTCATTGCTGTGTCAGCCAGCGTGAAACGAAGTGAACCAACGCTGCAAAAGCTGATTTACACCAAATGTGCAATCAACGCACACACTTCAATGATCAATCTGAGAGGAGAAAAGCCGACCGACTAGCCTACTTTTGGAAGAAAAACGGTCATTAGTGGAAGCACATGTGGCTTTACTGGCCTGTGTCTAAGCCATTAGCCTCGTCTTTGATGTTTAGTGGCGTCTAGACATCGCTAAACAGAAACTAATTGCAGTATAAATTAACAACATTTGTCATATATACATATTTATACACACACACTAACAACTCCTAAGTCACTTACTTGCCATCGTCGTCTCCCATGCCAAGGTCAAAGATGCGTTTGGCCCCCAGTTCTTCTAGTCTTTTGTCCACATAGGACCCCATGGCGTTGTAGTGTTCGTACGTCTTGTTGCCCAAGCCAAACACCTAGAAACCGTACAGAGACGTCAGTGACACACTCAAGATGGCCGAATTAATTCAGAGCACATTTTGGTGGTAAATTCGGTCAAATACGTGATATGGCTGACCAGCGGTTGGAAGGGACTAAAAAAAGACTCGCCTTGACAACAAGTTTATGTTGTCAAGGCTTAAGGCTTATGAAAAAATTACTGGGCAAACAAAACAACCAGACTACACTCTGGCTTTAGAAGGTTAATGGGACCTGTTAATGGGACCAACAACAATGTTCCCATTAGCGATCTCACGGTCAGTTTATTCATGTCCTGCAGATGCAGCCCATATGCCCTTGCCATAAGGAATTGAACTTATTCTCCCAGTGTTTAGACATACGTATGTTTGGATGTAAACTGTCTCCTGCAAACTATGGCCACATTGTCCTTAGGGCATCAGGAGTAAACGTCTCTAAACGTTTTATACTACATGCAAAATTGGAACAGGAAAGTGTCAACAAATATGCACATTGACTATGTCACTATGCATGCACATTGACTATGTCACTATGCATGCACATTGACTATGTCACTATGCATGCACATTGACTATGTCACTATGCATGCACATTGACAACCCTTTTGGTTGGTTCGCTCATTAGCTCTGCGTTGCCAGTCAACCTTACTCTGGATTATCTTCAGCCAGTCGGATCTGGAGTACCATTAGCAATCCATTTTCATTTAAGTGAAAACTTCTTGTATTCAAATAAAATAAATTCCAAAGCAGCATAAATATAATTATATGAATTGAACCATTGTAGAAATGTCATTGTCTGCATCACTTGCTGATTCGCCTACAAGGTTTTGTTGGGCGGCAAGCAGCCAGTGTGATCTGGAGTTTAAGATCTCGTAACGTAGGCTGGCCTCGCCAGGTTATTCAATATGCTTCTGTCAATAACTAAACGTTTTGTGATGCTTGCGATTTCTATGATGAATGGTATAAAAAAATGGAAATGAAAAGGTATAACTCACTGTGAAGTTGACTCCAGAAAGGTTTTCGTCATCGTTCTCCTGCAGCCAGTCGTAGAAGTCCTGGGCGTTATCAGTGGGATCTCCTTCTCCATAGGTAGCCATGCAGAATATAGCCAGGGCGTTCTCAATCTCAGAGAGGCGAGACAACTCACCCTGTGTTTTGGAGCAAGTTACAAACAGTTAAGAGCATAGAACACCTCGTTTTTATTATCTCTAGCTGGGTATGTATTTTGTCCAAAGGAAACCTGCAGTGAATAAATGTGACCCCCACGGTGTCTGCAATCACACCATTTCTCCACTAAGCAATAAGAAAATCTGCAATAACATCTCAACTAATCGAAAAGTAAATTAATAAAAAGCTTGTAGAAGACCAAAGTTGAACAACAAGTGCTCATTCAAAGTATGTCTTGCTTGTAGGCTACGTTCATTAAACTGATACCATCATTTCAGCAGCAAGTTCTATGGTTGCCAGTAGTATAGTTCATGGTTGCCAGTAGTATAGTTAATAATGAGCATTTCTTATGTCCACAACAACTGTACACAACCGAAAATACATTGTTTACAAAATGCAGCCCTCCACAAAGTAAAACCATGCATTTCACTGTGTTGAGCACTTCAGCACTGATTTTTCTCCCCATGACAACATTACAAAACATTCTCTGGCAGCTATGTGGCTGAAAACCAGCCAACTGACCATACAAGAATGTTTACTTGAACTATTAACTTTATTTATTTATTTATTTTTTATTTTCTTTATTTTTGTATTATTCTTTTTTAAAATGGACTCCAACTTTCTGGAGTGCTGCTCCAGAGGTTGTGAATCACCATGTCATATTCCTCGGGGTCGGCAGCCATTCCTTTCATGCCGTAGCGCTGAGCGTCTTTGGACAGCCTGTTGGCAAACTCCTCAGCTGTACCCGTCTGGGACCCATAGAACACAATGATGTTCTTGCCCTGGAAACGATTAAAATACAATATATTAACAGTGTGCTCCTTGAAGAGAAGAATATTAGACGAATAAAAAATAATCTGTCTTCTGTTAGCGGCGAACTCGTGCCAGAGCAATAATCATGGCGGCTTAAGCAAATACAAGTCCTTTTAAACGGTTCAACATATTGTTAAAAAAAAAGGGTTCAGCCCTTCTCTAGCGAATACCATTTGAAGATATAAGGTTTCTGCTAAATATTAACAGGACACCCTAGAAGCGTAATCTCCCAAACTTTGGAATATATCCAGGAATTGTTTCCTTAAAAAGGTCATCTAGAGCCTTTGTCATGCATCATAGAAGATCTAAGAAGTTAGTGTTGCATATCAACAACAACACATGAATACACCAAAGTAATCCATGACTTGGTCTCTATGGTCATTAGCAAGGCTTGTCTTGCAAGCCTCATGATATCCAAAGTATTTGTGGAAGAACCACAAGAGCCTGCTCCCAAACAAAGTCATTGCTCAAAGCGAGCTTGAAAACAAGTTCCCTTGAGCAAGATTAACCCTTCAAAGCCTTCACATTCACATTCTTGTATTCACAAAATGAATCCATCAGTGGCGTAGCCATTATTAAAACACTGGAGATCACTCACAGTTTTCTTCATTTTCTCAATGAAACTAGTTTCTCTTGTGCTGGTGGCGGTTCTGGAAGAAAGAGAAGTATATTGTTAAATTATATAAAACTAATCCAACACTTTGAACATTGCCTTTGGCAAGACAATCGTCTTCATTTGAGGAACGATTAAAAACAGCTTTTATTGTTACAGTCCTGTTCCTCTGGGAGGCCCAGAGGAATTGCTGTTTTGATTACAAGGTTCTCTCGGTCAAGATGGGCCAAAATGTTTTACACCTTCAGCAATATTCTTTTGTTTCACCAGCTGAACTACTTTATAAACGGATGTAAAGCACCGAGGAACAGGTCTTGTAGAACGAGAGCAGTACACTTGGTTTGGTACTTCAACCAAAATGTAGATGTTTAGTTTCCAGACAAACAACAGAGTTGGAAGTAGGGGGGGTGGGAGGCCCGCCGCCAGATCGTCAGAAGTGGGGTATGATGGTAATGACAAAGAGCTCTGTGTTGACAGACGGTCATTCTCAACTGTGTAGTCAGACGAGGAGAAAGACAACAGGAGCAGACACGCTGCGGTGTCCTAGCACAGCACGGACTTTCAGGGGGTTTTGTTCGCGTGGCGTGGCAGCAAACTCTGTGACGTTGACCTATCCGAGCACAGTCCACCACTCTGTGACAAGGTAAACGTGGTTTCGTCTGGAGTTTTCCCGCACCAACTCCCTGTGCGATCGACTGTTAGCCAGAGCCAACTGGATTCACGTGCCAAATGATCTAGACGGCACTTATTTTATTATTATAGATATCGATTGTACCATCTTCCCATCCAGAAATGGATCAATATCTATTTGTTTACCTGTCTTTTCCGCACAGAAATAGTAATTATAACACCCTTTCACACAGAAAGTCACTAGAAGGCCAGAGGCGTGCTGCTCTGTGGTTGATGCTGTTTAAAGCTTTGTTCCAACATGTTTTTTTGGTCCATAACTGACATGTGCGGTTACATCTTCACCCGATCTCCTTAAAAAACAGAGGGGACTCAAATCTTGGGTTTTTTTGTGGTCAAACATCATAATTTGCCCTGTGTGGCAAAGCAGACCAGTCATTGTTCAATTGACTACGTCCAACTTGTGTAGCTCTTAACGGGCTTGACCGCAAACTAAACTGAATAAACACATTAGACAAAAACGTGGAACTAACAAACTGGAGACTGGTCTTTATTTGATTTGTTGTTTGAAAGGAAAACTAGCCGCTTGGCAATTAGTCATCAGCCATACAAGAGGTACGAACCACCACAGTAAAAAGCAAGAGTGAAACAGCTAAATTACTCATTTACACCTCTGGGGGTCTCGGGGCCTCATCAAGGTTTGACCCAGGACTTAATTTATGGATGGGATCAGATCAAACGACAAATGCAAAGCCACCAATGGGGAAAGAGGGTGGTGCTGGACACATCCATTAAAAAAAATAAAAGGCAATGCTGCTGTATTCACTATCAAAGGACTGAGTGGACAGCTGCGATTCCCTGCGCAATGCAAAGAAGAAAGGTGGGCACCAAATAAGCCAAAGGTGCTTCAACAAATAGTGTTAAACATTTGCCAGTCCCAAGTATTTTTAAGAAATGATGCAACAAGAATACCAAGGACACAAAACATGTCTCTTTGGTTTTGCCAGGAGATCCCACATACTCGAATAACCTCAGCAGCCGAACCAACAAACTTAAGTAAACAACAGTACAAAAAACAAAGGTTACTCTGGTTTGATATTGTTCAGAATCACTGGATTTGTTGTACTTCAGCAAAAGCCGCGGACAAATGTCCCAATGAAAACACCTGAAATGTGGCATGTAGTACTTACAGCTGGTGAAAAGTAGTAGCTTAGCAGTCTTTTGAGGGTAACAAAAGTAACAGGATAAGAAATAGCCTGAACGCTGAAAAAGATTTTGTGGCATCATGCCATGACAAGAAAAAAAAAAAAAACAAGTTCGTAGTATGCATCTTTGTTCTGAATGGCAGTTAGTCATTCGCTTTGCGTAACTCATCCAACATCGCACAACAACGTCCAACTTAAAAAACAACAACAACGATAACCACCAAACAATGTCTGTTCACAGGCTTAAGCAAATAGCCCGGGGAGGTCACGACACCACCAGACAAGAGTTGTACTAACCTCTCAGCAGCATCTCTCCTGTCTTCGGGCAGGGAGAAGACGCAGCCCATGGCCTGTAGTGCTTAACCACCACCCTGGCTCCGAGG
>OMKP01021251.1:0-13086 GCA_900302375.1 Bathygadus melanobranchus
ACATCTAAAAGGCACGCACGCACGCACGCACGCACGTACGCACAGAAAACTAAGTACACTAATATAATAATACAATACTTATGAGTATTTTGAGGAGGGGTGGTGGTGGGGGTAGGCGTGGCGGTTGTGATTTAACACAAGCGTAACAATAAGTTTGACACATCGGGCTGATTTTGATGCCGACGCCCCATCACTCGATCCATTGGAGAAGAATATTTACCACATGCTGATACACGTTCTATTTCATCCTCGCACTCTCGTCGTCCCCGGGGAGAGTACGACGCCAGAGGAGCCGCTACTCTGTAGCGCTGCTGCTGGAGATGTAGCTGGAGAGGCAGCCGCGCGCCAGGCCTGACACCTTGGAGCACCCATCTTACGCCACATCACTCACACACACGCCGATTTGTTAATAGGCTCCCTTTGACTGTCACTGACGCTCTGCTACAACACACACACAGGGACACACGCAAACAAACATGCAAAACACACACACACAGGGACACGCGCAAACAAACATGCAAGACACACACATATATCTTTTTTTTTTCAAATCTAAGTAAATACTTTGAGGTATTGTCACCATGTTACAATTAATGGAGTGTCTAGCTGACATAAGGTCTGGACCTGAAGTCTGACAAAGCGTCTAAATGCATGAGCGTTACGTCTACAGCTAACGCAGGCAAACAAACAAACAAGCTAGCATTCCCAACCTGCTCTTTGCATGGTGCGTAATGCTTTGATATTTGTTTTCGTTTTTTAGCGACAACCTTGATCTATGTGTTTTCTTCTACATGTTGGAAGAACTGACAAAGGATCAAGTGAACACATTCAGCAGGAGAGAGAGAAACTTTTTGAGGGCCCAAATGTTTGCATTTGAAGGAATATCTAGCATTAAGTCTTTTTTATGGTTGCTGACATCTAATGATGAAACTAGCTGAATGTTTTTGCAAATTGATTTTAACAGCTTTTTATGGCAGCCTTTTCCGTTAAACTAAAAATGTCTCCCTAATAATTCAAAATCATCAAATATCCTGCGGATTATCTGTCATACATGCATAAGTACGTTTGTAATTATATAATCACGCCAGCATTAATCTGCCGATAGTTTATTATACAACGGCTATTTGCTATGATAAGGATTATCCTTCTATTTCTATAAAGTCAAGTACATTGATTATAAGAAACAAAGGGGATTTGTGAATGAGGTTTTTTTCATACTATACTATACGTATATCTTATACTAATACTACGTATTTAATTTTACCTATCCTAAGGAAAACAAATGAAGTTATGTCAGAAAAAGGGGCAAGGGGTAGCAAAACACTCCAAGTGAATCCAAGCCAATTGGTTTGAGGTGAAAAAAAAAACAGAATCCTTGTTCCCTTTTGGCAAATCTACTCTTTGAAATTAGACCATCAATTTCATACAACAATAGAAGTAGTTCACGTGAGTGACGACTGGAAGTGAGACGGGAAATTATTTAGTTGGCTCTGAGGAACGTCGGGTTCGATAACCAAAAAAAGTAATAAATAGCCCCGCGTATACAAAGAAAAGTTGAAACTACACTCACTTCCTATGCCTTCTGGCTGCCTGTTATCTACAGTACACACACACTTCCAAATTGAACCGTCACTTCTGCTTTTTTTGTAAGTAGAAGAGACAGAGCAGCCGGGAAATAAGAAAAGGGGAAATATTATGAACTGCTGCTGGTTGACGGGAATGTGTCCGGTTGTATATAACTACACTCAGATTCCCTTCCCCTTGTAACCTCTGTGGGGTTATAACCTCCTCCATGGTTAAACTGACTCCCCGGCCCGGGGCTTAGAGAAGCATGTATTACAGTGTCTTAGCGGCTAAACCACAGCTACATGCACACACACACACACACACACACACACACAGGCGAACACATGCCGTCGACGACAGAGGAGGCCAAGGGCGTAGGTCCGAAGGGGGCCATTACTACAGTGTACACATCACTCCTAAATAGTCACGCGGGGACCTAGGATGAGTTATCATGGAGCTCTTGCTAGTATGTCGTTTCAGGTCCAGTCAGCCCAGTGAGCAGAGCCCTGCTGGGTCTGATGCCAGTGGTGTGTGTCTGGTGTGTGTGTGCGGGGGTGTGTGTGCGTGTGCGTGTGCGTGTGTGCGTGTGTGTGTTTTTACTCCCTGGAGGTTAACGGCAGAATAATACAGAATTTATTAAAAGTGTCATTTTCTGAAACCTTGGCCAGTCTCTGCTGGGACTTCAGATGTCGCCTATAGCACAGAGAAGCTTGGCTACAAACACACCTGCAAAACAAATTCCACTCAATGCTGGAATATTTTGGTGGAAGTTTCTCACTGTTAAAAAGTAAGTTGAGGATAAGTCAGAAACTCGGCCACAAAGAAGCAAAATAATGAAAACTATTTTTTATGCCAATCTATGTCTTTGTCTCTGCCAAATTCTTATAATATCATATAATTCATATAATTATACCCAAAACCGAGAGCCATAATCCAGATGCTAAACTGAAACTGTTAAAGTAAATTTAAACATTTGGTGAAATCTATAAACTACAAATAAAAACTACAATTACGGAGACTTCTATACAACCTGTCCCACTTAGTTCATAGGTCAGTCTGGGCCCTCACCTCTCAGTCAAATGGATTGACTGAGGAAAAACATCTTATTGTATAGGCAACTTGACATGTGTTTGACTCAAAAATGCGCCAGTAGGTTAAGATAGCATTTGTCTTTTAGACACATGAAATAATATAACGTTTAGATATCATTGATGTTCTCTCATCTCTATACAGAGGAGAAATGCAACACAATGTAAAGGCCTATTGTTGAGATATTATATTGCGGGGTAGGCTACCTTAAAGAAGGGATTAGGCCTACTTTATTTTCACCTTCAAATTAAACCATTTAATTTAGCACAACTCAAGAGTGATTTATAGGTGATCAGAGGGATGAGCCAAATTGGGAAATAGAAACACATTTCACCGGGAGGAATTTGAGCCTGCTCTAGCACATAACACTTTAACCACCAGGTTTACATTAGAATTTATCCTATCAAAAGGCTTCGACTTATGCTAAATTATCATGTTATTTTGCACCATTCAGTGTAGCCGGATTCCACCTCAAAGCCCCCACCCCCTCAAATACACCTCCACCCTTTTTCATCTTCGCTGTCTGAAGCACTCAAATGAGAAACTGTCAAGCCTCGTGATTTGTGCTAACTAGCTATCGATCGCTCTGCGAGCCGCGAGTCGCGTGCGTTGTGCTCGAGCGGGGAGGGGTGGAAGAGGAGAAGGGAGCCCGCGAAAATATACGACAGTGCGCATGCACAAAGCGAAGACGCAAAATAGGATACCTGGAGTCGAGAGGAATGAGCAAATTCCTAGATAGGCTACTGTGTGTGCGTGTGTGCGTGCGCGTGCGTGCGTGCGTGTGTGCTTTTTGTATAATATAGGCATGGCTTTTGTTATCACCGCTAGAGAAATGAAATGAGTCGCACAGAGCGACAGAGTAGGCCTACGTTTGGGCTGACTGCTCAGTCTTCTCAAACAATGTGTGTTGACTCCAGACTCCATTCCCCGCGCCCTCCCCTCCCTGCTCCCACAGCCAGAACAAAGAGACGCTGAAAACGCGCTGGGGGCTACCTATTCACGTGAGAGAAAAAGCGCTTCTGTGGATCGTTCCTGGTCGTGGCGATTAAATTATCGCCTCTTTTTGTAGCATTGTCAACCATCGCAATCTATTGCTTTCACTTGTCGTTAAAAATAAAGGGCAACCAGTGGCAAGCAAAAAAAAAAAGAGAGACTTGTTTCAGTGAAAGGTGCAGTTCATCCATTTGTGTGGTATTAAATGCGTGCAAGTATATTATGCACATAATAATAACACGCATAATGATAATACTAATGATAATAATAACAATAACAACAACAACAATAATAATAACAATAACTATAATATAATAATAGCCTAATAATAATGATGTTGATTATAGTGATAATCATCTTTATTACTATTATTGTTTTATATAGCCTATTTTATTGTAATTGTGGTTGTTAGTTGTTTAGTTGTTATATTAAAGCCTATTAGGCCTACGATTGTTATTATCATTCAAATAAAACACAAATGAACATAAACAACTATTACGTATTGATTTTGACCCTGTAAATCCTAAAATAACACGACGTGCATTGTAAATTATTACACTAATAGTTAATTTACGTATAACTTAACTGCAAAACGCTTTTCTGCCGTCTATTCTCCCAACTCTTCCTCGATTTTAGTGACATGGCAAATGTTGGGCGTAATACCTAGCCCACTAAATAATTATCAGTTATTATTTTTTATTATGCTTATTATTGTTATTATTATTATTATAATACATATTATTAATGTTATTTTTAGTATTATTATTATTATTATTATTATTATTATTATTATTATTATTATTTAGGAATCATCATCTCTAATATTATTCGTGAGATTAAGTAGGTTATTCTAAACTAAGCCACAAAAAAATTGTAGGCCACTGGAATGGAGAAAATATGTTTTTCCGTAAGCGCTTATCTGGAGAATCCTGTCCTGTCAATCTAAAACCAATCCACTTTCACCAGTCCTGCATTATCCTATTGTACAACAAAAACAAACACGTACATGGCAAGGGAAGTCCCGCTGAGAAAACGCACATCCTTAGAAAACTATTAATCTTCTCCATGTAGCCGTTCACCGTGAAAACCGAGATAAATAGCCACAGGAAATGTTTACTTTTCGCGCTTTTGTTTTTTAAATTCCTCTGCAAAGATTACACTTACGACGTCAAATGCACTCGTCATACACAGAAAAGTCCGATTAAACTACCCATCATGAACTAGAAAGTGACGGTAAAATTCCAATTTTATCTTATTGACTAAAAATTAGTTCATAGATTGATACGTATTTTCACTTGACTGCATTTTCCCAATTTCTAAAGAATGTAGTCCTATTTTAAATAAGATTAATCCAACATAATTCTGCGTTTCTTATAGGCTATTTTAAAATCCAAACACGCATCTAAATATGGCCTGTCTGTCTCACAAACCTAACAGATGGATGCACATCATGGACAAAAGGTGAGAATGAAGCCAGTGGCCATAGTTGGCTTTCCCCTCATTAAAATAAAATTTGCCTGCGAATAGGCTGTACAAAAGAAATCATTAATAAAAACATCCAATTGCTTAGATGATGCCTTACATCCTTGCACCTGTATGTTCTTGAGTAAGAAAGCCCGGAAGATAGAGAAGAGTGAGGAGGAGAGACAAAGATGGGGGAAATTAAAAATGGAATAAAACATTTCTTGTTATGTAAAAAAAAAAGTAATTTCGCTTACCTTCTTTGCTGCTATTCTGGCTCTTTTTTTCCCAGGGTGCCATGGCCTTGTCATCTTCTGGTCCGTCCATCATGGCCTTGTCACTGGGCACGTACCAGGTGGCGTGCTGCTCTGCCATGAGGGTGTCAAGGTCAATAGTGCCCATTGAGCTCTTCCCAGCATCCGGACTGCAGCTCGCCAGCTCGCTGTCTCCATTCTGCGAGGGACAGTCACCATTTTTTTTACTATTCTTCATAGCCAGAGGCTGATCTTCTGAGATACTGAACTGCTGGCGCTGTAGTTGGATCTGGGCCTGCAGAATCTCCAGAGGATGAATCTCATCCTGGCCAGATGTACTGGAAGGGGTGCGTACCTGCTCCATCCCAGGTGTGCCCGGGTGGCTCAGCCCGTTGCCCCCTCCTCCCCCGCCGCCACTCAGTCCGTAGCTGTCAGGTGCCGAGGTAGTGTGATTGTTAATGCCCATGCCCAGGGGCTTTTGTCCATTCATCAGCACGTGTTCACCTCTCTGCAGCTTAGGTGAGCCGGCCATGATGGGGCTGCGGCTGGGCTTGGTGGCCGAGGTTCCTCCCGGGTCTGAGCTGGAGGACACCTCGTCTTCGTTGCCGTAGTGGGTGCTGATGTCGTCAGGAAAGTCCACTCGCGGTGAACTACTGTCAGACTTTGTGACACTTTGTATGCCGCTGTCCAGAGAAGACATCAGGTCTGCCTGGTCCCCCAACATTAAGTCACCTCCTTTTCCCCACGAGGGGGACTGGAGGGGTTTCTCGTGGGGCGTGCCCCCACCCCTCTCCCCAACGCCAGCTGAGGGGGTCTGCTGGCCTGGACTTACAACAGGGTTTCCATTGTCAGAGGAAAAAAAAATTCCAGGGCTCACATGTCCACTGTCTCTTTTTCTCCTCCCTCTCCCTCTCCCACTCCCTGTTGCTGCTTTCCCCTCATTGCAAGGGGTAGCGTCCATGTTGTAATTTGGGGAGAGGGCACTGGCTTCCCCCTGCATCGTCTGGCTTTGACTTGCAGGCTTAGTGTTGCTATTCCCAGTGCCAGGCATCTGGCTGTTCTGGGAAGTGCCGCTCTGAAAATATTCAGGAGCAGCACTGCCAGTCCCATTAGCTGCGCTGCTATTAATGTCCTGCTCTGTCTGACTCAGTTTTCGCTTGCCCTCATTTTGGTTCTTCTTGTTGAATGTTACGTTAAGGTTGGGGGCCCCTAGGCTAGCGATCATGTTCTGGCAGGCCGTGGATAAGGCCGCCAGGCAGCTCTGGCCGAAAACATTGTCTTTAGTGCTGGTTTTGCTGAAATTCCCTAAGGAGAGAGCGCCCAGCTTACTAACTGACGACCGCTGGCCTGGGGGGAACTCAGATTGAGGAGGGTAGCTCCCTGGAGAGGTGTTCACACCCTGGGGAGTGCTGTGAGCTGCCCCCTGCCGGTTACCCCCACCATAGGGGAATGATGGTTGTGCTCCCATAGGAGGTGCCGGGAAGTCAGCTGGCCTTCTCTCTGGTGCATTTGGATGTCCTGCTCCTGGAGACTGCATCTGTGAGAGGTTTCCCATGTTGCCGCTGAACTGGGAGTGCATGCCTGGTGAGTGGAGGGCCTGTACATGGCCATCTCCTGGTAACCTCATGGGCTCCTGCATGCCCATCCCCGGCCTAAACATCATCCCCGCCCCATTCTGCTGCAGCCCAATGTCGTGGGCGCCTGACTCATTGTTTGCTCCACCCATGCGCCGTGACATCATCTCCCCTGGCTGGTGGGACCCTGGGAACCAAGCGTTCTCCTGAGAAACATGAGGATTCTGTCCATCAAAATTAGGCATCCTGCCACCATTCTCCCTGTCAAAGTTAGGCTGGGGCATGCTGCCTACTGGGCCTCCGTGAACCATAGGGCCAGGAGGAACTTCGCCGTGGTGACCCAACTGCTGCAGACTGGGCTGCCTCATCCTCTGCTGCTGGTTTCGAGAGGCCATCTGTTTGATCATCATGGCTGCATTCTGGCGCTGCTGCAGGGACTGCTGGTCAGGCCCAGCATGCTGCAGTGGTCCTGGGGGGAAACCTTCACTCACAGGTGGTGTGAACTCTCCAGGTAGACCCGGGTAAGCTGAAGGGGAGAGGTGGTTCTCTATACCCCCACCCCAACCTTCACCACCATGTGCATTTGGAAACTCAAACCTCGGCCTTTTGGCCATGTTTATATAAGGAGAGTCAAAGTGTTGCAGCCTCTGATTGGGGGGCTGCTGGGAGGGAGGAGGGGGAGCAGGCTGTTGCATATTAAACATGGGGTCCCCGTAGGGGTGCAAACCCCTATTTTCCAGTCTGTGAATGGGATATTCAAACTGGTTGTGTTGGCCAGGCATCATGACCCCTCCATCCAGAATGTTGGGGTTGGAGGAGCCGGGCTCAGGCTGAGGGGGCCGGGGGAGTCCAGGGGGGCATGAGTTCTGTCTGGCAATCAAGCCTGCCTGTTGTTGTTGTTGTTGCTGCAGTAGGGGATGTCTAGCATTAACACCAGGCTCCATTCCCACTGGAACCTTCCGGCCATTTCCAAACCGCTCAAAAAACACTCCATGCTGCGGTGGTGGCTGAGGCTGCTGGGGTGGAGGAGGGGGCTGATGTCCTTTAGAGATGCCCTGCATACCTGGTGTCCGTGGCATTCCAGGGTTCCCGGGGAAATTTCCACCAGCCACGGGCCTCCCAGGCACAAAATGAGATTCTGATTCAGATGGGGAGAACACAGGTACATCAAAATGTCCAGATGGGGGCTCATTGGGGAAATTATACTCTAAACCCTCCACAGCACCCTGGTTGGGCATCCGACGGGGCTCCAGGCTATGAGATTCAGAAGAGGAGGATGAGGAGGAAGGGAGACCGTGGAAGGATGCAGCCCTGTTAGGTGACTGGTCCAGGGGTAAACAGGGGGCCGGGACAGCGTGGTTGCCGCTGGGAGGGCCATGGTGTTGGAAGTCAGGCATGTTACTGGACCTCTGCTGCTGCGGTGGGAAGCCATCCCCTGCCTGGCCCTCAGAGAGGGGATCAAACCCCTCTCCAAAGCCCTGCTGTGGTCCCATGCCATTGTTGTTGTAGCCCATTAGCCTGCCACCATGCAGGCAGGATGACCCTGACTCTGGGCCCCCAAAATTCCCACTAAAATGAGGATGGTGTTGGTGGGGGTGGGATTGGTGGCTGTGTGGATGTCCTTGATGAGGTTGGTTGTTAAAAAATCCATGCATGGGTCCTTGCTGCTGCTGCTGCTGAAGTCCATTGCCTGCATGCATGTCAGAGTGTCCCCGTGTGTGAAAGCCTCCATACTGCTCTCCGTTCATGTTCATATTGAGCCCGAGCATCGGCGGCTCATTTAAAGGGCCCATGCCAGCTTCCACCGATCCGGGAGGGCCACCAGTGTGAAAACTGGGGCTTTTATAATGTGAACCCATGTTCAGTCTTGGTTGGTTTATGTTTCTCTCTGATAGGCCAGGGTTTCTGCTATTAATCTTGGATCCAAACTGTTCCAGCCCAAACATACTCCCCTATTATCAATCCAACATGACAGCTACCTCGCCAGGCATCGGCACACTGTCTGTTTATCCGTCTGTGTCCAAAAACAAAAATAGAGGGGAAAACTAAATCAACTATGCAAATATGAAAAATGTTGTACCAGCAGATACAAATCAAATTATCATTATGTTGATTTAAAATCTATTGACTCACCAAATAAATTCTCATTGTTCTTATTAAATTGTTTTTCCAACTTCTCCGACGACTCTCCGAAGAAAAAAATCAGTCTCCAAGCACGCGCGTAAAGTGTCAGTTTTCTTGTGCGTATTTGTCCCTTTTTGTTTTTATTATGTCCGTATGTTAGGCTTACGAGCACAATATTATTTATCAGTCTCGTAGCATTTGAGACTTGTCGTATTCCAAAGTTATCTGTGCGCAATTCTTCATGACAAAAACGACGCAAATCTCTTTTCTAACTTGCCGAGCAGAGGGTTTAGAAAAAAAATGGAATATACAAAAACTATTTTATTTGGCTCTTTACGCCTACTTTTCAATGTTTAAATGTCCCAATACGTCCGTTTTCAGAGAGTTCCATGGTGGAGACGGAAAAGTCCACTTGGAGATTTACAACAAAAATCGGTTTAAATGGCGGTGGAATTGTGTTTTAAATGCCTATAAGTGGTCATTAAAATCCAAACCACGATTGAGCAGTAATTTAGGCAAAGTCCAATGGGTTATAATGTCCAAACAACGGCTATCCAAACGCACCGGAGAACCGGAGGGTCGGCTCTTGCGCGAATTCAGTCCCGAGCAATGGGCATGTACTACCCGCGCTCTGCCACCACAGAGCGGCTTGACAGCATCTTTTACCGGCTCCTGGCCATTCGCGTCAGCGCAATAAGCGCTCAACTACCATGCGGACTTTCCTTTACAGTGTCTCGTTTTGTTGCGTGCGTCCCCAACTCCCAGGTCTGGTGTGGTCTAATCCAGCTGGGAACGATTCACAGACAGAACACACTCTGGCCTGGCGCTTTGCGCTGTGTGAGATCAACGCGTCCAGGGAGCCAGCAACAAGTTTTGCATTTCTGCAACCACTTCCATCCATGAAATATCCACCAATCACAGCGCCAGCGAAAAGCTTTGTGGGCGGGATGATTTCTTAAGGTGGTCCGCAGAGTAGACGGCAGAACTGTGAAAACGGCATTTCAAATGTCAATCTCAAGTATTGACATTCATGAAGCCTATTCATTTGGGCGATCCTACAGTAAATACCCCATACACCACTTGAAATGGTTGGCTTAATACAGGCTACACAATTTTATTTAATGACCCAAAGTAACTATTCTGGGTGTTCATCAAATAGGCCTAGCCTACGAGTCGGGTAAGTAGACTAAATTGTTTAAATAATTATGTTGCCACTTCTTCAGCAATTAATCAACCTTGCTGAATAATTTCACCACCATTGAAATATATGTTACCGTTTTGCTGGGAGGGAGCACATTTGTAGGCTATGGATTTATGGTAACAAAATACAAAACATTGCTACATAATAGCTTTGTTATTTTTCTGGGAATTTAGGCCACATTTCTTTAATAGGCTCCTATTGTGTGCAAACGGTTATTTAAATGTACATGGAGCTAAATTAAAATGGTGTGTTGTGATGAAAAGCGGTTCCCACTCACATAGCATTAACATTAACTCAGAAGACTTGGCAAAACATTATAATCGCATCCTTCATGTGACATCGCAATATTCAGCAAATATTATACAACAGTATTTTTAGTAGGCCCTATTCCATGATGCATGGGGATCTTTGTGTGTTGGCCTATGTGTCGATCTGCAATAAGAGCATTTCCGTAGAGCAAGGCAATGCGTCCCAAAGGAGAAAATCCTCCTTAAAAGACTATCCGAACTAACTGAATCATGTGGATTGTATTGGGCTACAGTTCCGATAATCAATAGCGTTCTCTAAGTATTATCACATCTTAGAGTGAATATTATTGCCACAAATGTGGGTTATTCGAGTATGGTCAATCATGACATTTTCCTTTTTCCATCTGCCATGACCATAGCCATATGAAACTAACAAATCATTAATACCAGTTTACTTTTCATTATAGACTGGCTACTACCAATTTTCAATCAATAGGACACATTCACGTATGGAAAAATTGATATGATGTGGGATAGGCATATTGAGAATAGGCTAAATAGGCCTTTACAAAAGGTGAATTCGATCTAGGTCTATTGTTGTTGTAAACATGAAATAATCGTTGTCGTTGTGAAGGCCTATATCTATTCAATATAACGATGGCTAGGCTTCAGCTATTTTGACAGGCCTATGTATTTATTATTATTGAATGTTTTAATATTCATATAGGAAATGTTAACTGAAGCTAAGATAGGCGAATAGGAGTGCGGACATAGGCCTATATTAAACATTGCTACACAGGCAACTTGTGGGCCTATAAAATGTATGCTACTCTTATCCATCCACAAATATATTATGTTTTAGGTGTGCTCTGTGTGTCTTTACTGCATTCTGAACTGCACAAGAGCAGTGTTTTGTCTGTGGGAAGACGCAAGAAGACTTCTATGAAGAAGGCACAGTGCCACCCAGCGGATCGTGTCAGAGGGGAACCGCCACCGTCCCCTTCAATTGATCTCAAATACATTTGGAAACATAAAGACGGATACGAACGTGTGCATTATGGTAGGGCCATGTGAAATGTTCGTTGAATGGTCGTTTCGTATTATGAAAGACATGTTTCATTGAATCGAGCGTTTACCTCTATTGCGTGGTAAAAAAACAAAAACAAATACACGATACAATTAAGAAAGACCGAAAGAGACGAGGCTGGCCTACCGAAAGTCAAACAGACACGAAACGGATTTATAATAAGACTTCGATTGTTCTGCTTTAGTCGTTTTCAATAGTTTCAATCAAATATTAAAACTACATGAAATGTTTAATATCATGTAAACAGCAGTTAGGTCTTATTAGGCTATCTGTTAATAATTATGTGCTCGGTTAATATTATTTGTTCAATATTTATCTTTCAGATAGTCAATACAAGCAGCATATAGGCCTACTACTTATTACAATTCCTACATATTCTTCCATATATGAGGCTCTACCCATGTATTTACTATTTCTTTGTATATTTCGAGATGTTTAAAGACAATGAAACAAAAAGTGAAATTTGATGTATTTATTCATTGTTATTTTTTTTAGATAATATGAGTTAATTGCTCCTTTGTATGTTGTGTTTTTACAAACATAAGACACACAGATATAGTCCTGAAAAAGGGAGGCTGACTGTACGGTGGTTGCAACCATATAGAAGAAAGAATGGGATGTGTGTTCGCTGAAAAACTAAAACTAAAAAACGAAATCAAAAGTTTCAAAGACAGCCGGGAACAAGAATTAGAGCTTATACACCGTGGAGGTGTGGCGACCCTGTTAGAGGGCTATAGTCGAAAGGGTAGGTGTTCCATTGTGTGTTAATAATTCATTGAGCACCAAATGTGAGTTATTTCCATCACGTTAAAAAGCCGCCCCCTTAGCTGTGAGGTTACTAGATGTTCCTCCGCCAAAGTATAGCAGAAAAAACATTTAGTAGTATTTTTAGATATACACATCTAATTATTACTAACCCTAACCCTATTATACAGCATGGATGTACAGCATAAACTACAAACGTGTGTGTTTCCTGCATGGATCACTACCAACCATGACAGAAGTAAAGGCCTACTAATAGATTGTATTGCATACTCGTCGGCAGTGCTCTGAGATAGAGGCAGACGAATTAACGATGAAAACAAACAAACGGTGTTCCCCAAAGCTAGATATCCCCAGAGATAACAGCAGTCACAGTGCTGCTGCTGCTTCAACGGACAGTCCAGAGGCTTCGCGGCGCTGTCACAATACAGCTCTTTTCCATTGTGATTTACTAGTCAATCTGTCTCAATGCTGGGCTCAATAGGACAAGATAACAGGAGTGAGTGTCCCTCCTCTACGCTTAATTCACACAGTTAACAGAGCTTTTCCACGCAGATAGACATATATTACCATGGGTGACTGGGTGTCGTGGGGGTGGCCGGCGGTGGAGGTATAGGCCCAAAGAGGCAGTGCCCTCCCTGGCCGGGGATAGCGTCCTATATGCTGTTTTTTTTTGTGCACGCTTGCCACAGGCCTGTCACTCATCCCGAGACACCGTAGCTCCCTG
>OMKP01021254.1:0-13494 GCA_900302375.1 Bathygadus melanobranchus
TCAGTAAAATGATGTTTTAATTAATGTTATTTTATTTTAACTTTTATTTTTATTTTTTTCGTTTTGTTTTGTTTTTTTTCCAAGGGTTTAAAGTTCAAAGTTCATACTCCCCATACACAGGGGACCTGCTAAACTTTCTGTTGGTCTGAACCATTGTGCCAAATTATTTGTATGGCTCTTTGTCTTTTGCATATAAACGTGAAAAAAAAATCGTTTTTTAAGGTTTGCTCGACCTTATAGAAAACAAAAATATGAAAAACATGTAAGATGTCTATCCAAAAAGATCATGGGTGCTGACAGAATTTTTGCTGCAGTTAACAAAGTCTAACAATTGAAAGTGTGTAATTATATGCAGCCTTGCTCCACTGTAGGCCTGTTCTCTGTTAAACAGTTTAGCTCATCTGCCTATCACTGTGTATTCTGAAATTTCACTAAATTTGTCAGAACCCCAATTGTACGCTATATATAACGTCCCATCAAAGCCTGCCCACCTTTAATTGTGTCCTTTCCAGAGAAATGATCAGTATTACAGTAAAGACAGTCGGATACATATGATACATCGATGCATCCCCAAATATTTGGTAGCTCTGCTTGTCTTTGCACCGGCTAAGGATTCGTGGGAATAGCCAATGAAGGAAGCCCTCACACAGCTGCTGTCATTGCAGATGCACAGCTGTTTGAATTCTCCAGGTCCAGAACACTGATCCCAGCTCAGCCCTAGCCTGTCCCGAGTTCACTATGGGCTAGTTTGAGTTATTACGCTTCTTCTGCGCTGGATCCCACAAGCATTTTGGCGGCTGCAATAGTCAACTATTATCAATGTCAACATTTCTTTTGCCCGTACACATGGAATACATTACTTAGATAACTGCAATGGAATTTGAATTAATGCATGCACAACATTTCCCTCCTCAATATTGAATTTCTTGGATAGGGGTGCATGTTTGAATTAATCTGTTGCCTCCGTGGCCTGTATTTGAGGCTACGCAGTTGTATGAAATATTGAGAGCTATTCAAATCAGATGTTCTTATGCAAGAACACCTAAAGACCCAAGAGATGCAGACGAAAAAAGTGCCAATGTTTCAAAGTAATACCGCACAGGTATTAGCCTTTATATGTTTTTAGATTTGTACATTCCCACTAAGCAATCGGATAGTGTTAAAAAAAACAATGTGCTAATAATCAGCTACTACAAAATGTAATGTACCAGTAGCAAACATAACAAGTCTCATATGCTCAGTGTCTCCTGTAGGTTTTAGTATTTCCAAATAAGACGGATTTGTCTGAAGCCTGTTGCCACATCTAGAGTTACTCGCTCCTTCTCACTCTATAGCGACACAAACATATCCTTCCCTCAAAAGGATTAACCACATCAGACTGTGGCTTGGCAGTCACTGGAAGCCTCTGTAATGAAACCATCACCACAACATTGCAGAGATGCTAAAGGGGAGTAAATGCCCAGGCTTGTCATGTACAGTGTTAGGATCCACGCACTAGATCTAGGCCACAAGATATGGCTTTGTGTGTTTGTGTAGCTCATTATCCATTTCATAATAGTTTAGTAGTAGTAGTGTATGGGGGTGTGATGCATTGAGAAGCATCTTTCAAACTTAACAACAACAACAACAGTCGAACCACTAGTCCCCATTCACTCCTATCCATATCATGTCACCTTCCACTTTGGCAGTGTCAGAGTCTACAGCGCATACGCGATCCACATCAACCTATCTCTGGGAATGATTCAGTAAAAAAAACTAAAACATTTCGCACCAATCCTGAAATAAGTCAGTTGTTACACTTCAGTCACTAGTAGTAATAGTGCACACCGACATACCCCATTCCTCCCTTGCCCACTGGTTTCTAAAGCAGATCTGCTCCGCTCCTCTCAAGACTTCCTGTGTTGGTTTCCTGGTTGCAAAAGAAAAAATCTCTTCTTGTCTACACTTTGTTTTTTAAACCCTTTGAATTGATGCTGCTTCTGTGCTTGACTCTGGGTTAACTGTGTGGTGCCATGTTGTCCACATGGTCCATAGAGCTTGTAACGCTTCAGTGTGTAATGTTACCATATGCCTTACATGTTTTCCAGGACTAATAAAAAAGCATAACAAAAACATTTTGTGTGCCTTATTTAGCATATTTATAACAAGATAAATACATAGAGAGAAGAGCCAAATGGCTTAATTATTTTATCTCACAATTTTCCATTCAGTAGATAAAAAGTTATAAAAATGATTGCAAATATTAAAACATGTATGAGAATCACACTACAAACACACGTTTTAATGATCCGAAATCTACATAATTTGAAAGTAAAAACCTTGAAGTACCAATATTACAAATGAACCAGAAACCAAACAACTCCACGGGAACAATTGAGAGGTTGTCAGAATTGCAACTGACTATCATTAAGAAGACAAAACATAGTTTCCTTCGATCAGCCACCTATAGAATAATCAAAGACGGTACAAGAGGCATAAAAAAAAGACTACACAAATAGGAAAAAAGACAACGAGTTCTTAAAACTTAAACACTTGGTCTTGGTTGCTATCAAACCCCAAGATCACTCAAGATGTCAGATAAGCGGCGCAAATAGGTAACATCTGGATAGCCATTCCTAAAAGAAAAGAAGAAAAAGCAATTACCCTGTATGTCCAACCATTGATATTTCCTGGTACATTTGAGTGAAGCGACATTGCAGATGGACTTACTGTGATTTGCCTCCCTCTATGTTAGTCTTATGTGGGATGCAGTCCCAGGTGACCCTGGCTGCTTCTTCTTCTCCCTGAACGGTGAAGGTGAGGCCACGCTTGAAGGCCTCCTCCAGCCTGGGTACCAGCTTCTTTGCCTTCTCTGAGCGAGGAAGGAAGGCCGAAAAATCCCCTCCTGTGAATGGCAAACCCGGAGAAGGATGGCCCTCCTGTTGGGACAGACAAAAAGTACAATATCACTACACTACAGAGAAGAGCAATTACAACTTAGTATAATTGATTATATAATCAAACCAGCCAATGACAACTTCAGTTGCTGTAATTGCAGAAAGAGTTTATATTAAGTATTTTGTTTTAGTCGTAGGTCAGCTTCTCACCCCTTGAATTCCATTTGGGATGTGGTACGTGATCTTCAGGGTGGAGTCCTTGGTGTGGCCCGGCAGACTAAGGGCCAGCTCAGAGACGCTGATTCTGCCCTGGATGCCCTTGCATTGTGTCTTCTTAGGACACACTTTGCAGTGGGCATGTTTGTTGACCACACAGCCTGAACACAATGACAGACCACACTCTGACCTCACCAACTCCTCACTGCTGCAAAACAAACAAACGTCTTTGAAACCTTGCTGACCAGACCTGCCAGATTTGGAGCAAGCGGAAGACGCGTCTGTATACTGCTGGCTTTCGGACCATCTGTATCTGCTGTTGTCATTGTGGAGTAACCTAGAATGTGTATTGCTCTCTTTTTGCAGTGTACCCACATCTTGACTGGTTTCTATTGGTTGTGGCCCAGAGTCCTCCAGAGGTTTTGCACTTGAGTCATTTATTGTATTAGCTTGACGTACTGTGCTCCTCCGGCGCACTTGTGTTTCTTTCTGAGCCATGGGTGGCTTTGGGCGCAAAGATATATCCGAGACATCTGAACTCTGTACGTAATCTGTATGCTCACTGACAGAATCAGCATTGGTTTCCTGTTTGTGCTCTGTGGCATTGCTATCAAACAGACTCAAATGTTTGTCCTTGCTTATATTTGTAGAGATGGCCTCATTTGAAGTAGAGGCTAAAGTAGAGGCTTCAAGAGAGAAGCACTGTTGTCCAGGTATCTGGGCTGATGCACCAGAAAACACTTCCCTCAGTATACTGGCGACCTGAGAACACAAGTGTTGTGGACCGAGAATAGATATTAACTCCTTTGATGTCTGAATAGAAACCTTCTTGAATCTACTCCGCACTTCATCACAGCATACATCTAGAATTTCATCTGTTGGGTCAGCCACACCCAACTCTGTCAAACTCAGATTATACACAGAGAAATCATCAGTAATCTTAGTAACTAGGTTCTGCAAATCAGTTCGACATGCTCTCACTTTCGAAGAGTCCAGGGCTGTCAGGAAGACGGTAGTCAGATCACTGGCATCTGTGTGCTGCTCTGCTGTCTTTATGTCCTTGGTTAATTCTACCAGTTGAGGCCAATATACATGTTTTATGTACTCCCATATCATATGGGAAATTGTTATTTGTCTAGTAAATATTTCTGACATGTCATTTCCTTTTAGGTGACTGAAACTATTTGCTCTGTCCCTGACTCTATATTCAGCACCATCCAACTGTCTGGCAGTTTGGACCTTGGGAATGGATAACTCAGATGAGCTACTGTCAAAGTTTGAGCCGAGCCCGGTCCAAAGAGCTGAGCGGGTGACACTTCCTGATGGGGGAGATCCTGAAAACATCCGTCCATAGTCCCCCGATGTTGAACTCTGTGAGGGTCTGAACCCACTCTCACATAAGACGTCCTCTCCTGTGTTCTGCCTTGACAGACTTTTGTCATTTAGCCTTGCAGTGCCTGAAAGAAAATCCGAGCCTAACACGAGACCAAGGTTTGTTTGCAATGCAGGGGAAGGGAGCTCTAACCCTACTCCGGTGGGGTAATTCGGCAGAGAATCAAATGCACCTGATCCTGTGTGCTTAAACCGGGCTGCTATTTTATACTTTGTGGCTCCGTTAGCTCTGCTCTCATCCTTGTCCGGCCCCAGCAATGTATCCATCTTACCCCTCAGAGAACTGGATATCTGTGGGAGGACAACAGGCGGATTTTGTCCCTCAAACGGATGTGCTGAGTTCAAGTCAACGGAAGTAGATCTTAGAAGACTGCCAATCTCATCAGACACTCTCTTGGGTTCATTGTAGTCCCAAAGAACTTTCTTTGCCTCATATGTGTCATTATAGCTCCCGATCAGGTAGATATTTTGGTCATCTTCATTTAGAAGAAGCTTAGGGTGTGTTACTCCTAAGTCTTCCATTCTCTTTTGCACGACTTCCCTGGATGGAAGGATGCTTTTAAGCAGGTGAACACGACAGATCTTAGTCTCATTGTCTTGGTAAAGCTGACTTATTTGGCTTCTTGCTGACTTAAGCCGCATCAGCTCACTGTCAACCTCCCCAAACTTTGTGTCACACTGCAGGAGCAACGTGGTCACACCCTCAGAAGTTACATCTGAAACCTCCACACCATTCTGACTGAGTATATGCCGGTACTCCTTTCCGCAATTTCTCTGCAGATACAGAAACATGTCTGCATCCATAACTAGGGAGAGATCTTCCACCAGCATTTTAGGATCCTTTGAAAGCTGTAGAGCCATGGCCCCAGGCTCTGTCTTGTCCACGTCCTCCCGCACCGGACTAACTGTTGATTTCTCATGTCCATGTGGGATGGATCGGTAGTCCCCAGCAGTATGATCACTATAGGTTTGCTCTGTGTATACCCTACCATTATATGGCTTACTGAGTTGTGACTCCGGGGATTGAGATTTTTTAACTGCATGCACATCAAGGCCATCAGAGAATGCACCATCGATCGTGCTTCTTGTGTCTTCTGATTTTTGGCATCCGGCAAGTCCAAGCAATTGTGCCAAAGCAGCTTGTACCTGGGAGTAGGGCCCTGTAATTCTACACAACTTCTCTGTAGTATGTGTATCTTGGAAGTTAATGCCAGGGTATCTCTCAAGAAGGACTTTCATGGCTGTTCGTCTCAACGGAAGCTGGTTACAGTCGATAGTTACTGACATACGCAAGACGACCTATGGTGGAAAAAAGAGAGGATAAAATCAAATGTTTTCTATTTATAATAATTTATTGTCTTCTTTCTGAACATATTCAGATAATACATACCATATCTGGTTCCAGGCGATCACAATGTGGAGTTAAGGTCAGTTCATACTGCATACCATCCATTTCTAAAACGTGTTGTCCATGTAGGATAACTCTCCGGGCCACTGTGTAAGTGAGGTTACCAGAAGGAGATCATAACTGGTAGGTTATGATACCGGTAGGTAATATAAGCCAGAGCCTATGACACGTCCTGGTAACGCTTTTACCATTTGCCTCTACATTGAACTGTATCACACTGTATCTCACATTTAAAATGTTACAAATAAAACAACAGTATATTAAATGGCATAAAGTTATACGTAATAACGTACATGGTTTTGTTTGCCATGTGTTTAGATGCACATACTGATCTTACTTACCTCTACTCTCTTCAAAGGTGATCAGGGCAGAGCCAGGGGGGTCCTTACTAATTATGACAGAAGCTATTTCCCCTCCCCCATGCCTCTCTCTCAGAAAAAAGATATGTAGTTTGTCTGACAACCTGTCATCCTCAATGCCTGTGGGCAGACCGCTCACTCTTACCGTCCTGTCCAAGTCTGCCATCTAGTGGACGAAAGTCAATATCAACTTCCGAGGAAAAAACATTGACATCTTTGAAATAAACAAGTGTATGGGTTTAGGGTTAAGGAATAATATATGAATATCTTTCGCGTGTAACGATACAGGGAATGGTATTGCAGTTTGACATTATGGATATATGGGCGGTAACGTACATTCTTCTAACTTCTTCGTCGATTAACTGCAATAGCCGATATGAACTTCACCCTAGCCTAAGCCTCTATGCCTATGCTACTATCTCCGCCTAACTACAGGCATTAACTCTCAATTGGTAATGTTCATCTCGCCCTGTAGGCTATACATAAAGTCGAAATTCTGCTTGTTCTTTTGGCATCAAATAATAATCTATCTGTTACTTTTTTGTAAGTCGCTTAGGATAAAAGCGTCTACCAAATGCTCTAAATGTAAATGTAAATGTAATCGTTTCCTTAAAAAAGAGCTAACTCGCCAATCGACTTGATTTCAAAGTGCCAAAATATCACTGCTGTTTTAAGTACAATGAAAGAATGTGAACGGGCGGGTTCAAAGAGACTGCGTGGAACATTGCGAGGAAGTGTAATTATATAGGAACAACGAAAACTACTCATATTGCCTCACGCAACCTATTGGCATATTGCTTCATTTATCTACGGGATTAGGATAACAGAAAGTCCGACCAGTTCCCTTACCTTGGACATATTTCAATCCATGAACTCGAAAACGTTGCTGCTCAAAAATGGAAGAAAGTGAAACCAAAAGGCATTGGTGTTTTTTGTCCATGGGGGCGGTGGGTCGGGTCTGCACGCTTGCGTATGCTGGGGCCATTGACGAGTAAGTAATTCTGGAAAAGTTCAAAGCACTGTGGCTTTACAAATGGTGCAATGCTCTATGGACGAATGCAACGTGCAGTAATAAATAATCCCTATACAGTCTTCATGAGAAGGTTTATTAAATATATTAAATTCAAAGTAGACTGTTATACATATACATATATATACATATAAGTTAACACGTGTTTTGATATTGATGTGGATATTGTTAATAGTGCGTTAAACCAGAGTTATTGAATATATTTGGTTAAACGCTTATTTCGTCACCCAATGGACGATAGCCATGGTCACAAAACCGAGAATATTATATCCAATCATCGCAGACGTTGTTCAAGGCCCACCCGCATGCGCTGTGCGTCAATTATTTCATGTGTTCTGCTTCCTGCGGTGTCTTCAGTGGAGGTCATAGACGCATGTGACAAAACTAGGTGAGTTCAATCATTACACTTCATCTTATTGTCACTGTTTATCAACTATTCCGTCGTCATACGATGATAAAATGTTGTCTTTGCGATAGGAATACCGAACTCACTTTCGATACTTATTAAATCGGGTGCTATGTAACGTGGGTATGACATGGACTCAAGTGACACATTTGCATCATGCTCATTTTTCTTCTGACCATTGAAACGTATTAGTGGACAGTTACATGCGTGGTAGTTAGATTGCAAACGGGTTGGAGCATTTTCGTTCCCTCAAAGGTTACCGTTCGACAGCTGAACAACTGAATCGTAACGCATAGTTAATCATTTTCGTTAGCTGGCTAGGCTAACTAGCGTAGATGACAAGCCAGTAGATTATCAAGGTAGCCCTCTGTCCTGCGACACTGCACTGTTGAAACCCCTGCTATGCCACTGTTCCTAACTATAAAGCATATATAAATGCTTGAGTTACAGCTTGCAGTCATACGTAGCCCCAATTCTCTTATCTGATTGTATTTAATGGCGGTTAACTCGCCCATATTGGGCCTCTACGGACAGTTTGGGTCATCCTCTTCGTATGCCTTTGGTTTCACACAAAAAAAATCAACGTTTGTCATGTATGAGCAACTTTCAATCAATGAAAGTCTATGAAGCGTTCAAAACACAGAAAAACTGAACCCTTTATACTTTGACAGAAGGTTGTTAATACATTTTTGTGAAACCAAAGTAAAGCTGACACAAAGAGGATGACCCTTTCTGTAGAGGTGCGGTATTGGAGCGTTTATCTCCATTATACAACTTTGATTTCTCTTGTACAGTGTAAGTATAATTTCCATCAGTTTGGTTCATTTTCCCAGTGCAGCTGCAATGGCAAAATTGTTTGAGTCCATTGGGAAGTTGGGCCTGGCCCTGGCCATTGGTGGAGGTGTTGTAAACTCTGCTCTCTTCAATGGTAGGTAAAATACACAGATTGTTTAGATTTTTCTGATTTCTTTGAAACCGTAATTATGAGTTTAAAGTGTCGTTATGTTAGTAAATCAATACATAGTGTAAAACTGACATGCTCTCCCCTGGTTCAGTTGATGCCGGGCATCGGGCAGTGATATTTGACAGGTTCAGAGGGGTGCAAGAGGAGGTCGTTGGGGAAGGAACACACTTCCTCATCCCCTGGGTCCAGAAGCCCATCATCTTTGATTGCCGTTCACGACCACGCAACGTCCCCGTCATCACTGGCAGCAAAGGTATGGCGGTCTGTAAACACCATCCGCGACAGTAGCTCAGGGGGTAGAGCGGTTGTCTGGCAACCGGAAGGTCGCTGCTTCGATCCCCGGCTCCGCCTAGCTAATTGTCGAGGTGTCCCTGAGCAAGACACCTAACCCTAATTGCTCCCAACGAGCTGGTTGTTACCTTGCATGGTTGACACCGCCGTCGGTGTATGAATGGGTGAATGTGAGGCAAATGTAAAGCGCTTTGGATAAAAGCGCTATATAAATGCAGTCCATTTACCATTTATGTTATTTAGTCTCTATGGTCATGGTTCTCACGCATTTGCTCTAGAGTGCGTCTGAATCATCATAGGCCTCGTCCACACATGTATATGGGTTTTTCTGAAAACATGTTTCCCGCCTGTTTAAAAAAAAAAAAAAATCCCATCCACACGAACAGTGTTATAGAAAATGTCTCCACGTCCACAAGAGAGTGCAATAACGAAGCATGCTAGGCCCGTAGGTGGTGATAACACCACAGAGGAACATTAGGAGCATGCACATTGATGGGCTGTATGATGAAGTAATGCTCGGTTTACTTGTAAACATGTAAGTAAACCTTAGACCGAACAGTACCAGCCACATGTAAACACACCAGTGGTCTGCCGTTGTTTCTTGGTTTCTGGCACCTGCTCAATATGTGAAACGGCAATTGCCACGTGTAAATCGTGGTCATGATGTCATCGTTTTGCAAAACCTCAGTTTCACCGGTCCATACGAATACAGGGAAAGCAGTTTTGAAAAATCTCCACCCTGGAAGGAGTGTTTCAAAAACGTCTTCATTGACCTGAAACATTGCTTTGGTGCAGACGGGAGGACCGAAGTGCAGAGAAGATAGGGTTTTATTTTGTATGTATGTGTGCATGAGGCCTTAGTGTTCGCAGGATCTAATATGGGTACGAGAGAACAATTGACATGGCACAAAAAGGTTCTTTGTCTATTGTTTTTATGTCCTGGGGCGTTTTGCAGTTTTACATTTACATTTGTCAGACGCTTTTATCCAAAGCGACTTACAAAAAGTAACACATTTGTCGAAAGATTTTATTGAGATTTTATTTTTATTTTATAAATTTTTTATTAATGCCCCTATCTCACTTCATACTTACCCGATGATCTTCTATCTCTTCCGCCACAGATTTGCAGAATGTCAACATCACACTGCGTATCCTGTTCCGGCCAGTGACCACCCAGCTCCCGCGAATATTCACCAGCATCGGTGAAGACTACGATGAGAGGGTGTTGCCCTCTATCACAACAGAGGTCCTCAAGAGTGTAGTGGTGGGTGTCTTGACAAAACAGGGGACTTGTGTTCCGTTGTTCTTCTGTCCATTTTTTTTTTGTCCCATACTATACATGTGCCAATCCTCATCCACTCGTCTTCTCTCAATTGTGGCTCGTCCATGAAGGCTCGGTTCGACGCCGGTGAGCTGATCACACAGAGAGAGCTGGTGTCTCGGCAGGTCAGCGAGGACCTGACGGAAAGGGCCAACACCTTTGGTCTCATCCTGGATGACGTATCACTGGTGCGACATTGATTTGGTTTAAAAAATATATATATATATATTTTTTAAATTTTATTTATCGGTGGAATTTATACATTTTATTTTGATTCCGTCTTTCCAGACTCATTTGACCTTCGGCAAGGAGTTCACAGAGGCCGTTGAGATGAAGCAGGTGGCCCAGCAGGAGGCTGAGAGGGCCCGTTTTGTGGTGGAGAAGGTAGGGCTTGCATTTTATAATATTATATAATCTTCATATTTATAGCATTAACGCCACACCAACTGGCGCTACAAACCATTTAACCCATATATTCTTTGTATTTCTATGTTTTCGTGTCCAGGCAGAGCAGCTGAAGCAGGCAGCCATCATCTCTGCGGAGGGTGACTCCCAGGCCGCCCTGCTCATTGCCAACTCCCTGATGAACGCCGGAGACGGTCTGGTGGAGCTGCGCAAGCTGGAGGCTGCCGAGGACATCGCCTTCCAGCTGTCCCGCTCCCGGAATGTCACCTACCTGCCCAACGGCCAGGGCACGCTGCTCCAACTGCCCCAGTGAGGAGCGCTGCCCGAGTTCGCCCCTCTTAGCGGCCATATGGCGGGCCGCGGAACGGGTGTCCAGGGAATTCAAACGACGTCAACGCTGACACCCCACGCCTTCCCCCACTCTCCAATCTGCTATGGACTGGGTACTGCTCTAGGGGAGAGTGAGGGGAGGTTGAAGATGGACTAGGGTGTAGAGTCCTCAATGTGTGTGTATGTATGCGTGTGTGTGTAGAAGTGGGGTTATTTGAGTTCTTCATATATGGTAATTTGCATACAGTACTTAATCAGTCAAGCTTAATGGGCAGTCCAGTATTTTCTCTTTTTTTTAAGATGTGTTGATTTGCTGTTTACTTTCAGCCCACTGCACATATGATTGAAAGTGGAAAGATACCATGTTAATCTTGATCAAGAGAATTTAACTCAACCAGTACTAAGCATGAAGAAAAATTTGATGTTTTCATGTACAATCTGTAATGTATGGATCTAATTGGCTCACCTGTGAATTAACACATTTTTTTTTTTTTTTAAGATTCAGTCAGTTTAAATTCCTTGTCCATCGTCACTTGCTGGAAATAATATGCCCACCCCCACCACCATGACCACCACCATGACCACATGACTTGTGGTGGTGGTGGAGGAATTGTGGCCGTCAGGTGTACAGAGTGGTCTTTGCCTCTGTCCAGTTCTAGTCATCTTGTCTTCACTTTGTCAGGCTTTTTAAGCGTTGCATTCCAAAATGGCCTGAAGGAATTCAAATAAAGTCATCTTTCTACATCTCAAGGACGTGTCCCTTGTATTTAAGACTACTGTCCGTATAGGTCGGGATGGAGGGTTGATGGTTTGACGACCACCCGGTCCGTTTGGTGTTTAATGTTACCGTTACATCGTTTACTGACGTTTTTCTTCGTGGACTGTTCTAGGAATAGTTTTTCTCTTGTAAAAGTTTATTGAGAATGAGACTACAATACTATGAAACGCTAACTATAGTCTCATTCAAAGTGCAATGAGATGCAAACATGTATTTGTAATGCAAATGTATCACCACAATGATTTTCAATGTCAACCTCGTAAATATGATGATAATGCCGTTTTTACTAATATAGTCTATTCACATAAATAATGCTTCTTGTCATCATCTGCCAAATGTTAACCACGAGAGCGCGCATCGCGCGCTGTCTGGTGTGGAGACCAAACCATTCACACCCGTGATGCGATGTAGACACGCTGTGCGCGCGCCCACTCAGCGGCCTGTCCTTGCGATGTGCGCGGGACGTCGGTACGCGCGAGACCTTGGCCAGGGCCACGTAGCGATGGCTTTACAACGCTCCGGTGAATCGCAGGTACCGGTGTTATTCATGTAGTGTACAAGTGTCTCGAACGCCAGACATCGCAGAAGGGGTCCGCGGTCAATGCACTTTATACGGAGCGCGAAGAACGGAAAAGGCGCGCGCGATGCACTGAATCTGTGCAACTCCGCACGCATGCAAGGAGGAGGGCGCTCGCGACGGAGGTAACGCAGAAAATGGACACAAAAACCCTTGTCACAAGTTATCTGGGATATTCACGCGTATGACAGGTATAAACAACGCGAGGGGGGACCGCAGGTATGCCGGCTGCAGTAGTCTGATATAGCTATAATGTAAATTATGCATGAGCTAAGTCGGGAGTCACTTTCTGACAGTGTCCAGTTCGGTGGGTTTGTCAGCGCAGCACGGACTGGTTTTTGTTAGGAAAGCGGGTTTTTTTGTAATATATATTGCACAACACGATGTGCCGTTCGTAAATATTAATTTCAGTGTTTCGTGGGGGGCCGTTATATCTACGTGCCATACGTCGGTCTATCATTCGTTTAGAACCACGTCTCATTTAAGATGCGCCTGTAAAGTTTGCTACATTTCCCAACGTTAGTATGTGCTACATGCTAGGCTAGCTAGCTATATAATCTGGGAGGTGTGGGGTTAAAAAGTGGAAGTCGTTTATCTGTTTTTGGCTAACGTAATCCCGCTAACACTGACCGTAAGCTTGTCCGGTGCTGGGTTACATTATATTTCATGTCGTGTACGCTTATATAATTACAATTGAATGGTTGCAATTCATGCTAACCTTCAATTCAAGCTAAAGAAAGCTAACTAGTTGGTCAGGCCTCCCCAATGTTGGCATGCTCCCTTCTGCAATGTTGAAGTTTTATTGTATTCGTTTCGTTCTTTAACATACTATGAATCTAACTAAACGCGATGACGTACATGTTTGTGTCTCTATTCTATTCTATTCTCTATTCTAATTAAACACACAACGTGAGATAATTACTCATTTTAAGCTTACCAATTATAGTAGTAGTAGTAGACCTTATTGAAATGCATTGTATTTGTTTGTGTATTGGCAGTATTATATTTGCATGATGCAAGCACAGGCTTATTGTTCCCCTTGAATGATGAGATCTGTCGTTTTCTTTACGAATCATTGTATATTTTATGAGACCTTTCAGTCTCCTCCGGTTTTCACGGTCTATATATCTATTAAAAAAAA
>OMKP01021255.1:0-15375 GCA_900302375.1 Bathygadus melanobranchus
GCCAGGGGGCGGGGTGCGGGTGGCAAGTTAAACCACAGTTCTCATTCCCCTGCAAACAAAAGAGCACAGTAAATACACTTGGAAGGCTAGTTCCCTGCCTTGGGTCCTCTGGATACAGTGTGGAAAGATTGTTCTTTTAGAAGGCTAAGCAGGCTCGTTTCTTAAGCTGGCTAATAGGGTCTGTACAAGTATGTTTTAATTCACCACTTATTACATGTGGATTTAAAGGGGTCCATGAAACTGAAATGATTTGCAGAAAATTGCATTGCAGGAAAAGATGTCAATCAAAGAATCATAATGAATAATCAGATCTTCCATCTTTTTTATCATTTTGTTTTTTATTAACATGAATGAAACAGTTTTACAAAATGAGTTCAAGATCAAAAAGGCATGATTCCGGTTGATAGCGGCTCAAATGTTGAACAAGAGATTTATTCGTAAAATGATTTCATTTCATTCAATGTGAAGGCAATCATTTACATAGTCATGGACTACGTTGGCTAGCTAAGACATCTATTCACCTGTCACTCTGTGCCTCTGCAAGATGGCTTATTGTTGCCGCAAGAAGAACAATGCTTTTCTTCTCTTCTTGAAATCAAACTGCTCCTTTACTCTTCGAATAGTCAGCTGCATAGGACTTAATAAAGGTGCTCTTGTGGTTGTCACAAGGAAAGTGTTCTCAGATATCTGAGCGTTACGCTTCTTCTCCTGCTCATCAACCTTGGACACCACAGTTGAGATGTTGAAACTGGTAAGTGTCCCTGACTCATGTGTAGCTTCACTGGGTGTGGGACTAGCATCGCTGTCTGGAACACAGAGCAATGGCTTCTTCCTCATTTTGTCCCCCATTCCTTTTGTCAGTCTTTGTGTTAAAACATTGAAAGGGGGGGAAGGAATGCCTCTTTTACCAGGATGCTGCACTTCCTTACATGGCAAACTATGAGTAACTACTGTGGTGGTTGTGGTTGTAGTCGATTTCTCAAGAAGCGGGTTTCCATCGAAAGGCACAGTCTTCCCCCTCCGCCTTTGTCGCCCCATGCCCTTTAACTTTTGACCTTTTGTCTTAAGAACACCGTGACTAGGGGCTGGGTTGATGGCGGCAGCGGACTTTGCTCCATACATTTCTGGCCGGTGTGAAACATTCGGCTCTGGGCTTTTTCCCGGAGGTATTGATGAGGCGATTGGCATGCCAATGCTGCCGATGGCTTTCACGCTCTCCTCTGTGGGAACTTTATGGTGAACTGAAACAATGGGGACGCCAGGGGCCGGTCTCCTTCTCTTTTTACTTCCTTCTCCCGCCGTTCCCTCCTCTGAGCGGTTGCTTTTTGTCTGATACGTTACAACGGGGGTCCTCGCAGTGGTCAAGAAGGGCTTTGATTCAAAGCGGCCCTTAGATCTTTGTTGTCCGAGCTGGGCGGTTGAGTTTACGGCAACAATGCTAAGGGCAGATATGTTCATTAAGCTGATTGTTGAGCTCCAAGACGAGTTCTCTTTTGGAGTAATATTTGCTGCATTATCTGGAGGGGAATAACTGCCACTTTTGGGGACTTTCTTCCCCCTCCTCCTCTCCCACTTCCTTGACAGCAAGGTTTTAGTCTTGGGTGGTGTTGTAGCGGTTGGGCTGGTTGATACTGCGAGAGGTGCTAAACCTGTTGCTAAGTCAGTTGGTTGTGTGACCTGTTCTTTGTGAACAGCAGCAGACAATGACGTCACCTCTGCAGCCTCCTTATCCGCGGCTGGTTCGTCTTTCATCACTTCATTGGAGGCCCCCTCTTGCCCGGCCAGGTCGAATCCGCCCTCAACAAATCTGTTGTTGTGTCCCGAATGGCCCGCCTTGAGTTCAGTTATGAAGTTGTTGCCATTGCCCGCCTTACTACTGGAAGCTACAAGAACATCTTCCACTCCAGTGTCTGCGTGTAGTTTCACCTTCCTGCCTCTCCCCTTTCCTTTCCGTTTACCGTGGCCTTGCAATTTCTTCCTCTTTCCAGTATTTTTCCCGTTCTTCTTCTTCTTCTTCTTCTCCTCTGCGGTGGGCGGCGCTCCCTTAGCCACATCCACGGGGGCGCCCTGAGACGTGGACACCGTCGCCAGCACCTTGATGAAGTCCTCGGCTGCCGTCACCATGGTTACCAGCGACGACTCACCTGCGTCCGGGCTGCCGGTCCAAGAGACCGGGAGTTCTGGTTGCGTGGTGCTCTCCTGCCTCGCCTGCTCGTCGACTTGAACGGCGTTCTTCTTCACTGGAGGAGCCATGGTTAGCACGCCGATGATGTCGATGTCACCAAAGTCGTACGGGATCGCCGGCTGAGGCACGGCAACCGGCACCTTCTGGTATCTTTTACATCTGAACCATAAATGGAGAGAGAGAGAGTGAGAGAGACAGACAGACAGAGAGACAGACAGAGAGAGAGAGAGAGAGAGAGAGAAGCGGTAAGGAGCTGCCAGAGAGGGACGTGAAGGTAAATTGAAAATGAAATGCATTTAAAGTGAATGTCAACGTGTACTTACAGGCCATACCAGTGACGCTCCACACAGTGTTCTTCGTAAACAAACTCGAAGCAGGGAACCCCGATGACGTTGAAGAAGGCCTGGCCCACCACCCTGGACGTTGTGTCGTTGACCTTCCTCAGACACTGTTTCATCCTGCAGCATACCACAGACAAGCAGCTTATTTGCATGGTTTATACTAATGCCTTGGTAGGTTAAGTAGCTATAGCTTTTTGAATGAATAATAGACATAAATAAAGTGCCATTTTAGCTATGTGTAATATTTTAAACACACCTGCGTACGTGGAAATGTGTTAAGAAGATTAAAAGTAAAACCAAAAATATTAGTAATGTAATAAAGTAATGGCACCCAAATGTGGATGAAATGTAGCAAGTGTGCAAATCTGGAAACGTTTAAAAGGATAATTATCACTAGTATGGCTATTAGGCCCGTGCTGACATATGTTGATATTGATCACCATTTAAAATAGCTAGAAAAACAAGAATATCTCACGCAATATCACAGTCACAGTGACAAATGGAGTGCCACTTGAAGTTGGTATAACCATAGTTAGAGGAGAACGCGTGGATGACGTGCGGACAGTGGTCGTGTGTACGGCAGCATCTGTCGGTCTCCGCGAAGTCCCCTTGAATGAGAAGAGCTTCATCAATCACCTGTATTCTGTGACAATGTTACCTCTACGCGTCGAGGTAACATTGGTGTTTGTAAACGGTGACAGATTAACGGTGAACAACCATGCACACCACCTACCCAAATCGTCTTCGTGATCAGCCATGTTGCCAGCTCCACACCACAGCGTGCCCGGGTACGTGAAGCCTCTCTTTGATCTCTTTAAAGGCGCGTCCCCGCGTGGCCACGGCTGCGTAGTCGCCATGTGCGCCCCCATCCTCTCCACGCGTTCGGATCTCTGCGTAAACTCCCGACAAGCGGCCATGGCTTCGTCCATGCGCACAAAACGATTGTCGGTCAAGTGTTCGGCGTGGGAGCCCTGTCTCGTCCGCCTGCACGCGTGCATGAACGACTTCACCTGCACCCTGTCCACGATGACGGAACAGTCCACGAGGTCCCCACGGCGGTTAACGACGGAGCGCACCTCCTGGCGTCCGTCTGAAACTTGGTACAGAGAATCGATCCCCCCCGCTATGACTGACATTTTTGCGCAAAGAGTGGTGTTCACCATGCGCCACGCGTCTTTGCTCTCATTCTCTGCGCCGTGGGCATCGTCAAGGAGTTCACCCTTGACGACGTTCCTGTCCTGGTATGACAGAAAGACGAAGAAGACCCACAACATCACGGCGAGTGGTACTTCAGCACCACGCTCTGCACAGACAGCTCCTCGACTTCCCGGGGGGCTCCAGCAACCACCCGCTTTTAAAGCAGCGTGGAAGTGGTGTGATTATTAATACCCGGAATCACGACGCTGGGAGGAGTCCTGCGGTTTTAGCATCGGTTTTTGACGCCTCAGCACAGTATTCATTCATTTCAATGTGGCCGGGTTCCATTTTATGCTCGAACAGCAGTTTTTTTTGCATTGACCTGAGCATCTAAGCGGAAAGCATGGGGTTAATAATACGCACTGGTGGGGGGCTGAACGTTATCCACTGGCACCCCTCTTTGTAGAGAAATGACCGTGAGTTACCTCTCCCCTGCCCACTTCTTTTCACCAGGAATCGACTTTGCTGACACGCACAGAGGAGGTTCTTAGAGCCGGCTTCCCATGGTAACGAGGATGGGGTGATTCTGCCAATCCAACAGATTGGACGTTTGGAATGTCGCAAAGGAGATTGCTTTTTGGCGTTGACCTAAATCATGATGTAGGAATGATGATTATTGTGCAGAAGAACGGACTTGTGGGCGCATTGTGGTGCAGACACAATGAGTAGGGCATTATAACCAGTTAAACAAGTAAAAGACCTATCACATGGGATTTTTATCTTAAGATTGGGTTTAGGAAAAACTACTTACGAAAAACTACTCATCAAAAGACATCAGAATGTTCGTGCCCTTCTTCTTCGATAATATTCTTGAGAAACAGATTCTTCTTTTATTCTCAGATACGTTAACTTGTCTTAAGTTGTCACATGGAGAAGTTATGCCTTGCTTTTAACTGGTAAAATCTATTTTATAGTTTTAATTGCTTCCATCTAGGCCTTTTTTTAATCTAATTTTAAGGGGAAATATTCTATTCAACATTCTTTGAATTTGCCCCGAGGCTCATCAAATCCCAAATGTCGTAATCCCAAATTGAACAAGATCATGCATTACAACAATTAATCCTAAAAAAGAAAATCAGAAATAGTAGTCTATATTACCAATCAATGTCGGTATTATGTATAAATCCCACACAATGTCGCACGGCACACCTCGTCTTGCCACGGGGAACACAGTCACTGGTCGGGAACAACTTCTAGTTTAGTTAGTGAGGTGCCTCCCCTAATTACTGACTATTGTTGTTACACATGTCCCTTATGAAGCAGCTTTTAAGAAACTAACTTAATGCCCGATTCATGGTCACTTAATAATTTTGTGATAAATATTTTCTAAATAAATAAGTTTCACAGCATGGCCCCCAAGAAAACCTCTTTTTGGTGCTTTGTCACATGGTTGGGTTTATGGGGAGAGATGCGGAGATCGAGCCAGCAGACTAAGCGGATTGTTTTAAGGCGGGGTTAGCAATGATGTAAAATCACCAGACGTGATGATGTCAAATCACCAGACATTCGACACAACGACATTCAATACAATCATGAGGAACCCGTTTACTGCGTAGGAGTGTATTCTGCGTAGGAGTAGGCCTACGTTTACTGGAGGAGTGCCAACAGTGGACCAAAACTGTTGGCACTTAAAGAGCCAGATAAACTATTATTCCTCATGGAAGTCATGATACTAACTAAAAGTAATGAAACTAAATACAATAGCTGTTTGTGATCACTCACTCACTCTTGTGCTGGGTTCTCCACTGCTGTGACATCACCATGCACCAATTTCAGTCAGAAATGTAAATTGCAATACCCCATGTTTCCCCACAAATTATACGGTTTTTCATTTTATACACAAAAACACCATTGAATGTTTTTCACAAATACTTCATTTACAGCTAAATGTAAAACCTATATTATCTACACATCCATAGCTAGCTTCTGGCTTTCTAAGCCATGGGGTCTCAGGCTAAACTAGTTTTGGCGCAATGCTCTGGAACCCGATATGTGTGGGCTTCCTCTGTGACTACCCTGGACCCAAGCTCTGCCCACGCTGTCTGTGTAAACTGCTGCTTGAGAATGGATGTACTGGCTGTTCGGACAGACAGGCAGAAAGCCTGGTATCTTTCTCTAATGGCAGCCAACACCAAAGGACCAATGTTTGCCTGGCTTGACCCATCCAGACTCTACTGTAACTCCCAGGTAATGTTTGCTTGGACATCATCACAGGTTGATTCACTTTTGTATTCCCAATGTTTGATAACAAAAAAGGCACAGTTTATAGTTTTGTATATTAGCCCATACTGCATGTTAGCAGTCTGATGTAACATTTTCAGGGGTACAATAAGTATGATCTCATGCTTAACTAAAAGTGTACACATACAAGTCCCATTGGTTCACAAGAACTTGATACACTGGTGTGTTGGTTTGTCCAGGGTCTAGCAGACTGTGTGAAAGACCTTCTCGGCCCATTCCAGAATGATACTGTTGACCTGGTAGCTGGCATAGATGCAATGGGGTTCATTCTTGGTAAAAACACGTTTTTGAAATTGAATATATAGAAACAGCAACCATCCACATTATTTGTTTTGATTTAAAGTTGTAGACACTCTCTTAGTTGAGCATGCCAACCTATTTCAAGCATTGTGCTAAAAATAGAGCCCGACATTCAACCCACTGGTAAAGATACTGAAATAAGACTTATGCTGGAGCAGTGCATGGCACAAGACCGTGTGAAAATGTACCATCAAATTGGTATGTTTGAGGGGATTGTTATTCATTTATTTTGATCATTTTAAAGTTCAAATTGCAATTCGTTTTAGGACATTTCTAATTGTGATGGTCCACAGGGGCATCTATTGCCACCACGCTGGGGAAGGGGTTTCTGGCTATCCGCAAGGCAGGCCACCTCTGTATAACGACCCAGAGCCAGCAATACACAGACTACACAGGGCGGGAAAAACATCTGGAAGTACGCCTGGATGTGCTAAAACCAGGTTAATATTCACCTCCACAAACCATTCCACCTATTTCTTATATAGTACGCTTCTTGTTTGTCTTTATTCTTCAGGGAAATGTGTCTCAGTGAATGTCTGGCTTTGTTTTTTCCCCAAGCATGGGAGGAAAAAAAAAAAGAATGAGAATCCAATTCTTCCAAGCTTTTAAATCCGTTAGGCCTGAGGCCCATAGGCACAATCAACAGACCGCATAGCTACAATGGGAAAACAAAAAAGAAAAACTAAACATCAACCATGACTTGAAATAAGACACTGCCCCCAAGTGTTGGCTAAAACAAATGACAACGTGTCTGTACACAAACGTTTATGAGACGGTAATTTGAGAGTTGTAGGCCCACAGGCTTCACCAGATGTGAGTCACGACATTCCTTTCTCTCCTAGGTCTCAGGGTGTTATTAGTGGACCAATGGATAGAGACCGGAGGCACGATGAAAGCAGCCATTAAACTAGTGGAGGAGCTGGGGGCCATTGTTGTAGGTCAGTTCTTTTCTGATTTAACCGACAGACACATAACACTGGACTGGACAGAACCGTTAAGATGACAGACATTTAAATAAAGACTGTGTTCACTGCAGGCGTTGCTGCAATCGCAATTGAGAACACGGACGGGGGAAAATGGATAAAGAAACATTACAAACACGCTCACTGCATCCCTGAGGAACTCCAACAAGAAATCGATCGGCAGCACCTCGAGTCCTTCGATAGCTTTGAGTTGAAAAACAGCTAATTATTTGAACACATTATGGAGAGTAAGACATTTACATTTACATTTAGAGCATTTGGCAGACGCTTTTATCCAAAGCGACTTACAAAAAAGTAACACATTTGTCGAAAGAGGGAGACAACAATATATCGCTGAAGGTAGAGTGCAATTAGAATAGAACAAGTTACAAGCATTCCTGGTTGCCAGGTCAATAGAGCAAGTTTACAAACTTACAGTTGCTAGGTTGGCTCCTTACTGTACAACAGCAGGTAGCCAGGATGAGATGCTACACAAGCTGTTATATTCCATGGTGAGCTTCACATCGATTTAAAAAGGTCAAATTTTGTAAAATATTTGTAAGTTATACACATCGTACCCATGTCAAACAAAGCATTTTTGATTAAACAGTATTTTAAACAGTTGTGATTTTTCCTTAATATCATGTTAATTGCAATGGAAGCTGAATAAACACATTCAGAATTAACATATTTAGACACAAAGAGTTTGGAGCTCTTCTCTCTCCACTGGGAATGCACGTTTAATGCAACTATATACTGTATATTGTCATAAGAAAGTGACTATCAGTAAAAGATTAGAAATTGGTTTAATTATTGCAAATATTCCACTGGCCACACACCATCCAGTACAAAATGCAACTGATGAATGAACAGCAAACAGATTTAAAGTACTGATACACATCTCCAACATACTATGTGAGGCAATTTCAACATATTAGATGCAGCAAATATAAAAATTACAATGACAATTGATTTTATAACTGATGATTTAAAATGGACCACACATTAATTTACTTGATTTTTTTTTAAATATTGCACTTTGGTAGTACCGAAATAGAGGACTAAATTAGTTGAAATGACCAACCACAGATATGCGCTTCCAATTACTGGAAAAATCTATTTCAAGTCTTTTAAAAAACACTGTGGTATTCCTTTCTCCTGCTCCACTTCTTAAAATCCCATGAATTGCTGGCCAAAGAGGAACTCTCCCTTTTAGTACCTTTACAGTTAACAGTCATCCTTCCAGTCTTACTGACAACAATTTGGCTGTTTCTTCTTGGATGCATATAGATTGTTTGAATTGCTGTTGATTCCTGAAACAAACACACGAGCTAGTTAGAAAGCCGATGTGCCAAACACCTCTTTGGGGAGACAGAGACTGTGTGTTACGGTGGTCTTACTGTGTGTGAATACTCACGGACGATATCGCTGATTTGCCTCAGCTCGCTTTTCTCCAGCTCAGCCAGTACGTTGGCCTCGAACGCCAATGAAGCCACACGGAAGAAAAACTCTCTCACGTTTTCTCCTTTCATTAGCAATAAAACACAGAAAGAAAGAAATGATATATTTAGATGAAAGGTTAGTGCTATTGCATGTGTTTTGAGGTATCAGGTAACGTCAATCACATACTATAGCTACACCCCCCCACCCCCCATGCAATAAAGCCCTCTGCACCTACATGGAAACAAATGTCAACCAGAGAAGACATTTTTAAAAATGTGATAGTGGGCAGAGATGGACTAGCTCAAATAGAGGGGGGTTGCTTTTCCTTTAAGACTCTGGATAATATCATTGTATAATCTATGTTTGTGTGAATCACTCTTTTTCTTCACAGCATTCTGTGATGTATTCCCTTACCAGTCAGTGAGGAGAGGGCCCAGTACTCTGCCTTTATCTCCTGGGATAGTTGAACGGCATCCTTCTCGATCAGAGCATACTGCGCAGGAGACTAGAAGCACACAAACACACACCAAGTCAGGAGGACAGACAGAATGGTGTAGTGTTTCGTTGATTCAAACATACGTCGGAAAATCTACCAATCAATCTATATCTTATTCATTACAATTGGGGGGGTATTCTGAAAAATATGTCAAGGGTTACTACGTTTACACTTAAAGTAAATGTCAAGAAAATGAATTTTGCTGTGTACATTTTTGGGGGAAATATTTGAGAAAACGTATGGCATAAAATAGGGGGCAGGATCATGGTGACACCCTAGCCACTACATCCTGGCCCCTATTTCACCATAGCTGTTAGGGTGTTCGACTCCCAGTCGACATACTGAGTTCAATCCCCAGTGCCTGCAGTCTACTTTTAGGCATCCTTGAGCAAGATACCCAACACCTGCTCCGTATTGACATGCTGAAGTCACATGCAGTGAATCAATGTCTTTGGTAGCCATTGCTATAATGATTCTGTGACTGCAAGACATGGGTTGATCTTGTTTGCCTGCTGATTTAGTTTCAAATAAGTTACTCATTTAAGAATCCACAACTGAGGTTGCAAGTTAGTTTCCAACCTTGTTAAATAATAATTTGTTCGGGGCTATATGTATACGCTATCACAAATTAAGGTCCAAAAAAAGGACAACCAAAAAAAACATTCCTGTAAAAACGACGACCAGACCAGCGACTACTGGCGCCAGACCAGCTACTACTGGCACCAGACCAGCTACTACTGGCACCAGACCAATGACTACTGGCGTCAGACCAACGACTACTGGCGTCAGACCAACGACTACTAAAGTCAGACCAACGACTACTGAAGTCAGACCAATAACTACTGGCGCCACACCAGCGACTAGTCAGTCCCCATTGACCTTCACTCATGCAAACCACAGGAATGAGGGGGAGTTGACTGGCCTCTCCCTGACATACCATTACTGGAATACGTCTTCCAGATCTTTCTACATACACACGGTATGCATACAGTACATACACTCAAGTCTTTCTTCGTTCCAACGAGGAAAATCTGAACATTTGTGGGATCGTTTTCTTTCATGGCATCTTCAAGCCACTGCCTGTGATGTAGGATGCAGGGAATAAAAGTCAATTTTAAAAACACAATTTTTAAGGCATTACAATGACATAATCAATAATATTATTTGACTTACTTTGTGTGGCTCAAGGAGGCCACATCATTTACATCAAACACAATAATCACCGCTGAGGGAAAAGAAAACATTTTATAAACATTCATACATTATCATCAGCAAAAAGAAAAATGTCGCAAAGAGTTTGAGAAAGTCTAAGTGGATTTTGTGTTTTTTACACAACCTCCACCTAGACTTGTAAATACGTTTTTGGCTTCTCACAGTCCCTTAAAACAAAGCTTGTGTTCTTACTTTGTGCCCCTCTGTAGTACGTGGAAGCAATACACTTAAATCTCTCTTGTCCTGCAGTGTCCCACCTGGAAGGCACACAGCAGACGTTACAGCCCATACACACACAAACACACGTTTATTAAAGCTACCTTAATGTAGGTAAGCACTGTATTAGACTCACAACTGTAGAC
The DNA here is from genome assembly GCA_900302375.1 of Bathygadus melanobranchus. Taxonomy (NCBI): domain Eukaryota; kingdom Metazoa; phylum Chordata; class Actinopteri; order Gadiformes; family Macrouridae; genus Bathygadus; species Bathygadus melanobranchus. The sequence goes on from OMKP01021255.1 coordinate 10,740, forward strand.
TGAATGGCACCCCCAGAACCTCAAAGCGCTCCATCTCAAAGTCAACACCGATGGTGGCCTTGTAGTTCTTGTCGAAGGCATCCTTGCAGAATCTGTTAAGGATAAGAGTGTGTTAGTCAAGTCAAACTGTTGTCATGCCACTCTCACAACCAAAACATACCAAACGTGCAATCTTATTCTACCTGTTCATTCTCTATGCAGCAGCTGTAAATGCATAACATATTTAAGTCAGGCCATCTTCAACTCCGTTTACCTGTTAATTAGGCATGTTTTGCCCACTGCCAGATCACCAACAACAATCACCTTGGATATTTTAAACCTAAGTCAAAACAGAAAGTAGAAATATCCACTCAACAACCGTGAAACATCAGCAGTCACGTAAGAACAATCTGTGGCTTTGATTTGCATTCACCCCACGGTCCCGGTGCGTTGTTCCTGACAGGCTGTCCTGACCTTCTTGGTGAACGCATCCTTGGTGTGGAGGGCGGCGTATGTACTGAAACACTAGACCAGAGAAACAAGTCATTTGTGTGGCCATGCTGAACGTGTAAGAGTTGGGGGTTCCCAAGCCCCTGCAACACACATGTAATAATAATAATAATAATAATAACAACAACAATGGCGTACCCGAGGCAGCTCTGCGATGATCCGGTCCTTTCGGACGGGAGGAAGGACACTCATGGAGGAGACCCGGTACGACATGAGGCTTACATATAGTCTGCTGGGAGAAAGACATCGTGGACATATTTGTAATCGTAACGAATTCGTCAAATGGTAAGACCAATGTTAAGTCACGATGAACGGTCAATAATATGCCACCACGAGTTGGTCGATTAGATGAGGTCTAATCCTTTTGTTCAACCAAAAGCCCCGAGAAGTACAATATTGGCGAGAGGTTATGCCCAAACAAAACCTTTCAATGATCGATATGATCGAATTTGACATACTTCTTAAACGTAACTACTACCGACTGGACACAATGAAGTTCAGATAAAGTTAGAGGAAGATGGACTTCTATAAATACTGCAACACGGTGGGGGTCTACGTACAGTACGCTGGTCCAAACGGGACTTTGTATCTCCAAAACCGTGCAAACACGTCTTTGTGTCTTAGTGTTTGTAATAATCCCCAAATGGACAGACGATTCATCTACCTACAACCAGGGAAGGAGGAAATGACTGAAAAGTACCGCTGACTCAGTTCCCCCCCTTAACCTCGTACCCAGTTCTCGTCTCAAGACGGAACGCCTGGAACGGGATGCTCCAAATGAGCGTTATTGGCGAGAGAGGGGGCGGGACTCTCAGTTATATGGGTATAACGGGTATTTAGCTGCGAGAGAGAGGGAGGGACTTCCGATAGAGGCATATCCATTTCTAAATCGATTATTCCTTTTCGTAAAAATAGGATTAATTCTCCATGTCGTTGTCCTTTTCATGTTCTTATTCTTCTCGCTCCAAGAAGTACGAGACCGGAAATTTCGTTGTGGTAGACCGGGATAACACTACAATTCAGGATCCCCTCTCAGCGTAGTTCCCCCAGGCTCGTTTTCCTTCTGGAATTTTGAAGAGCCCTAGGAGATGAGCAACCGTTTCCTTCGCCCCCTGCTGGCTAAACCAAACATGTATAAGCTTTGTTCACATTTTTTTGTTGTATTTAATTTGAATTGAAAATAAATGTGACGATAGAACAATACAAATTCTTTAGTTACATTTTTAGAAAAAACTATAAACATTATTATATTCTTTGACGGGCATAATATATTCAAAGTAGACCTACTAAGGAATAAAAATAAAAAAGTAAGAAGAATAACATTTTTAATAATATGCAAATACAAATTGAGTCTTAATTTCCACGTTGATTGTATGGGACAAAATATCACAAAGGTGGAAAACTTTGCTCGCATATTTTAGTCCCTAGAGGGCGTATAGTTTGTTTAGTTGGCTGATTCATACAGCGGCGTTTGGCAGTTTTATTCAGACCTTGAGCTGACGTCTTCTTTTTTCTTTTTCTACTTTAATAGCCACATAAATACCATTAGAAGGCGTCCTTGCAGAATCTGTGAAGGATAAGAGTGTGTTAGTCAAGTCAAACTTGTCATGCCACTCTCACATAACCAAAACATACTGAAAGTACAATCGCTAATAGCTAGGAGTGCCCCATTACTAGAATAAACATTTTACCTGTTCATTCTCTATGCAGCAGCAGTAAATGCATAAAATATTTAAGTCAGGCCATCTTCAACTCCGTTTACCTGTTAATTAGACATGTTTTGCCCACTGCCAGATCACCAACAACAATCACCTTGTATATTTTAAACCTAAGTCAAAACAGAAAGACAGGTAAATATCCACTCAACAACCGTGAAACATCAGCAATCACGTAAGAATAATCTGTGGCTTTGATTTGCAATCACCCCACAGTCCTGGTGCGTTGTAATAGCCACATAAATACCATTACAAAATCAGTCTACTATCATCTTAAAAACACAGCGAGAATTAAGTAGATAATGTCCAAACAAGACCTGGAAAAACTCCATGCTTTCATTTTCAGTAGACTTGACTACCGTAATGCCATTTTCACAGGTCTCTCTAAAAACTCAATGCTAAGATCACTGCATTGGCTTCCTGTTTGCTACAGAATTGAGTTAAAAATATCACTAATAGTGTACAAAGCACTAAATGGTTTAGGACCTTGTAGCTTGTGTGGCCCAAGCCTACTAGAATTCCCAGGTCATCAGGGACCGGCCTGCTCATGGTTCCCAGGGTTCCAACCAAGCACGGTGAAGCAGCTTTTAGTTTTTATGCACCACAGCTCTGGAACTACAATATATTGGATATATATACTGTTTATTTCACACTTTAAAGGTAGATGTTCAAATTGAAGACATTTTAACACACTGCAATCCAATTGCTTAGACTAAAAGGAAACGTTAGGATATATTGAAGACAGCTATTTATTTAGTGACTCATCAACCACAATAGAGTGTTCTCTATGATACATTTAGGGAATTAATTAACATTGTCGTCGTTAGTACTCATGTAGAAAAACATTTATTGCAATTTTATATTTTCAGAAATTTCATACGGACACAAAACAATGAATTCAGTTACCGGTTAACTGTATATTGCATTTAAATAGATTGAAAGTATTCAAAACCATTTTAAAATGAATACACTGGCTTTTAAACCATGAACAAGTTATCCTCAGGCTTAATGTAGAGTTGAGACCGGAAGTTTTGATTCAATGTTTTCCTCCATAATATCAAAACATTGATTGTACTCTGTCATGCCATGACCAACGGCTTCCCTGTTTCCCTTCTTGACTATTTAAATGTGGGACAATTTAGATGGCAGCTGGCAATTAAATAAAATTCTAAAATTTAATTCAAGCCGTTTCAATTTGAATATCATCTTCAGCGAAATTGTAATATGCGAAAGGCTATGTTTCTGTCTCCAGGCAGCATGTTCTGTAGTTCCCTTTCTAAGCGTAAGCAGTGAAATAGTGTCTCTGTATCGTAACCTCTTCAGCCACGACGGGCCTCATACACAGAGAAGGCAGACGTTAATTCTCTACTGGCAGCCCCACCATCCGCCACACCCACTTAGTTGCCAGCTAACTGTTGTAGCCAGAGTACCCCTCCCCTTCCTCCCATGTGTGTGTGGGGGTGCCATGTTGAATAGGTGTCAGTACCAGTTGTAAACCAATAAAAAAAACCGCCTCTTAATCAGTCGGTGAGGAACCTCTGAGTCGTTTGTGGGTGGGTGGGTTTGTGCGTTCCGTTTAGCGCGCCTACGCGTTTTGCGCGCGGGCAGAAGTCAGCGCGTAGCAGGCGATAAAAATAGATCAGGATCATGACGTTCATCGCGATCATGCAGGCCAAGAAGAAGCTCCCGTGGTCCAACCAGGAGTAGTTGTACACGATGTACCAGGTGAGGTAGGCCTGGGCGCTCAGGCGGAAGAACACATAGGTGAAGAGGTTGAGCAGCTTGTTGACGCGGTAGGTGGGAGAGGCCTGCGCGTCGGCTAGCTTCAGCATCAGCCTGGTGTGCAGGGTGACGCTGTTGACCTCCACGAAGAGTGCGATCACCGCCCCGGAGATGTAGATTTTGGTGAAGATCGCGTACGTGAAACACCATATGACCTGTGTGACACAGACACACACACACCTTTAGCACTCTTTGATGAAATGAATACAGTCTGTCGAGTTTGTGAAAATCTGTTTGACTCTACTTCTGTTTGAGAGGCAGTGTCCACTGTATGGGCCCTTTTCTCAGTAGTAAAAACCCAGGTGTAGCTCATAACATTAATTATGGGTCCATTCGGTATGGAAGTACACCAGTATAGACACAAACAGTCAAGTAAATATACATTGACCATGCTGGTGCTACAAGAGAAAAAACAGCCTAATGTCAGGTTAACAGGAACAGGAAGTTACTTTACCCTACTATTGACGACCTAAACATTGTCCATTGTCAATTTTGCTTGGTGAAGCTCTCTTCCTTCCTCTTCACCCCCATACAGACTGAGTGTAACAACTGAATAAATAAACCGTGTGTGTGTATATGTATATATATATATATATATATATATATATATATATATGTATGCAAGTGTGTACTTATTTGTGTATGCTATA
>OMKP01021258.1:0-11836 GCA_900302375.1 Bathygadus melanobranchus
TATATTGACTGTACATGTTTTCAGTAGAAATCCCCTGAGAGTCAACCTGGCCGCTTCCACCATTTTAATATGAATTAATTTGAATTGAAAATCACAAAAAAAACATTCCTGGATGTAGCAGGGAATGTAATAGTTTTCACGGTAGCTCTGAAAAAAACCGTAAAAAACCTTACTAATTATAAAAATTAACATATGTAGGTCTAATCAAACGAGACATTTATTACCAACATGTTTTCTATTTTCTTCAAAGAGGTACATGCTGCCCTCTGTTGGTAGTAGACCCACTAGGCGTAATTTAAGGGATTTACACATGTAACACATTTCTAAGGCTTTAGGATTTTTACTGTACGTTTAAGGTGCCTTATTTGAAGTCTGTAGTCTGACGATATATATACACATATATATTATTTTCCATCTTTTTTGACACGTCCCCCTCTCAAGTATTACATTTGAAGCTAAATAGACCATAGAGATAAAAATATGAAGAGCCCATGCTAAATGTAGAGTAGCTATACTAAATGTGTTCCTCAAATCCCTTTCACGCCAACACGCACATGGCTGCCTGTTTATAGACTGGCAATGTGACTTAAAATGATATTTTTAGTCATCATAGTGTGATTAAATGCTATGCTAATGAAATAAAGATATTATAGTTGAATATAGTGTATATTATAATTGAAGTATAGTGTATATAACAGCAACATAGTCAACATAAAAAAAAACAGAAGCCTGAACAGACAACAAAATCACATAAAACAGAATTACCTTCAGCCCAATGCTCTACTTAAATGAAGAAGTACATGTTCTCAGCCATAAATAAATACTAAATGTGTACCATTTGTTTGATAGTGGTGGAGTCTATGTCTCTTTAAAGTTTAATATTCTTATAGTGCGGTTTAATCTGCTGCACCTGAATGTCCACGTCCCATTGTTAGCTTATCTTTTATTACCTTATACAGACATACATAAATATATATATATATACACCAGTAGGGAGATGAAACCTCATAAACTATATGTCTATCAGGGGTGTCAAATTAAATCTATGCAAGGGCCATATCCAAAAATCATAACAGCTTTGCGGGCCATATATACAAAGTAAATGCTGCTGTTGAACCAGTTAGTGGTCCAGATATTCTCAGTATGGATCCTTGGATACAGCATATACACTTTCATGTAGCCATGAGGGGGAGGGTGGTGTGGCGATCATGCACGCAGCACCCAAGTACAGGAACACGTTTACCTCGCAGGAGTTAGAGATGCGGGCCAAAATGTATTGAAAACTCAAATGATTGCGCGGGCTGGATAGAATTTGGGTGAGTGTCTGATTTGGCCCTCGGGCCTTGTGTTGACACATGTGGTCTATATCAATACATCTCCATTCATATTGCATTGTACACAACTCTGTTGAGCTGATCATTCAACAATGGTCCACAGTGTTTGCTTTGTTGACACAGGGATTACAGTTACGGTTCATTACACAGCTGATTCCTATGTGTTATGAGTAATGTGCATTTTAACAAAACTGCATTGACTTTTATCTGGATTCATATTCTCCCACAGGGAATATATATGGCACATTTAAATCAATACCAATGTACGATCAATGTACAAGTTCAATTAGAGTCATCAGAATTTTTCTTTCTGTATTCATGGATGGCATTATGAAATCATTACTAAACAAAAGTCAGTGATTAATATAAGAGTGTAAACAAACAGCTCTAGTGACCTGACCTTTGTAAAATTCCACGCATGTGGGTAAGCTCAGAATAAATGAATGGATGACCTGACCTCTGATGCAAATTCAAAATTTGTATTGTCCCCTATCATGTAGTTGTTAGACCATTGTTGTTTTTAACTGGCTGCTTGTATGCTTGGCAATACAGCCAAAGTATGGACAACAAGTAAAGAGCAAAACAGGCAAGGAAATCATAATGGTATGCAACCACTACAAACACAACAAACATGATGATGTATAACAGTGACTTTAAGATATTCCTGCAAGAGAATGCATCTGTCCACTGGGCAGTGTCTACGCCTCCATATTCCTGATTGTCCTTTGTTGGAAATGGTGTAGATTTGGCCTGGAAGTTTTCTACGTCCATCTCTTCTGGAGTGTCCGAAGTCCTAGTGAGCTGTTCCTCATGCGCAGCCTCACTGATAGGTGGCATGGACGAAGGCTTGGGTCTGTCTATCGAGGGTCTTTTGCCAGTATGCGAACCCTTCCTCGGGCCACCATCCCTGGGGAAGCTTCTGATAGGTTGGGGCCTCGGCGCGGCCCGCAGGCGGTGCATGTACAACTCCATCTCTTCATCGGAAGGAGACTCACTTGAGCTGCTGTCGGCCTCCTCCTCCTCCTCTTCACCCATTGGATCACATTCCGGTTCATCTGTGAAGACGAGCGACCCTTTCTCTGCAGTGCTGGAATCACTTCCACATCTGGCCGATTCAGAAAGTGCTTTTGATTGGCCGTTTGTAAGGTGCATGCTTCGCACCGCTTCTGAGATTAAATTAATTTCAGTTGGGAGACATGTGGTTTCATTTTCCGATGAGTTTTCTTTGTCTATTACCCTTTCTACCTCACCCTCATGCACACTGCTCACTGGCGTGGATGGATCGCTCTCCACTTTGTTTCGACTTGCGTGTGCCGTCATCTCTGGCCTCTCTGTCTCTTCGTTCATCTCTTCTTTTGCTGTTCTGACCACACTCTCCTCCACCGCCTCCACCACCATCTCTCTCTCTCCTGCTCCACTAACCGATCTCTCCTCCTCGTCAACTGAAATCCTCTCTGCCTTATCTTCCACTTGTACCTGAGTTTCCCCGTCTGTTTCAGCTAGGGTGTCTTTCTCTTCATTCCTTATTTCCTCCCATACATCATGCTGGTTGTCTGTGCTGTGATCAGCATCTTTCTTAACCTCTTTCTCCTCCACTTCCTGCTCCTCCCAAACGAGAGGTTCCTCCATAGTTTCCACCTCAATTTTACTTTTCTCTTTAGTCACACAAACATGTTTTTGTACTTCAAACTGTGTATCTGTATGCTCTCTCTTTTCACTGCCTACCTTCTTCTCCAAAGGTTGTTGCTCTGTGATCGTTTGCTCCTCTCTCAGTTCGTCCTTCTCTTTCTCAACGTTTTCAGCAACCTCTTTTGCCATGACATCTTCTCCTAATGCCTCTTCTTCCTCTTCTTCGACCATTATTTCCCAGTTTTTGTCCTCGGTTCTCACTTTATATGGCCTGAAGTAGTCCTGGTCTGTGGCTGCATCTACAATTGCGTTGTATTCTTCCTCTGCTGGCGTACAAACTGGTTTTTCTACCAGAGCAAGTTCAATTTCTTTCCCCAACATGTCTGGATGTGTACAAGAGTTTCTCTTTACCTTGATACACTCGGATACATCCACACTGTCCTCATGTTCAACTGTAGGTGTCATATCACCCTCCTCTAAATTGTTTGTTGATTCATTCCCCCTGTTGATCGGTTCAACCTCCAATGATATTTTAAGGGTCTCCTGGCTGAGATCGACAACAGAACAACCATGCTCATCTTCTAGCTTTGGAATACTTTCATCCACATCAGAACACATACAACATTTGGGATCCAGCTCTTCCAGCGGTTCTATTACTCTACCCTGTTCCGGGTATATATTAGTTGTTGACGCAGTCATAGTTGGCTGAACCCCATCCTGTTCGTATGACTTGTCAGCGCAAATGAAGCCGGTTGCCCCGTCAAAGCAGATCTTTTGGTCCATATCTTGGTTTTCACACGCTGACACAAACGACAGATGAGAGACAGTCAGAGACAGATGAAGTTGTGACATGACATCTGTGGTTTCCTGCAGGAGTTGAGGTTGTGAGAGTTTTTGTGTTGGGTCCAATTGCGCGTGAATATCAGAAAACACGCCTTCTGCTTCGGTTTGTGCCTCTGCTGCATCTGCATCTACTATTATCTGCATTTCAGACGGATTCTTCCATTGATGTCCAAGAGTGCCTTCTGCAGACTTCCCCTGGAGATTAAAACCCGCTGTGGTGGTGCATGTGCTCAACATCTCATTGTTGACATCTGAAGGAGTTGTGCCTTCATCTGTGGTAGGATTATTTGGTGTCCCTGTGCCATCCTCTCCAGGAACAGCGTTCAGATGCGCATTCATTGGTTTCCGGTCATGAGAATCCAATGGATCTCTGCTGATCCCAGAAGTGTCCTCATCGTTCCCAGTCAAACGTGCTGAAATACAATTTTCCAATGAGTCTCCCATCATTGATTGTCCTCTCATTGGATTCAATTGAATCTCACTTTGATTGATTCTGGGATTCTCACTTTTCACCTGACCACACACCAGGGGGTACAGTGGAGCCCGCACCGTCCCAAATGTAAAGCTACTGGGTGCAAAGGTGACAGGGGCTTCTGTGCTCTCTGCCAAGCTGACATTGCTATGTGATTCCTCTCCTGGGTTGTTGACAATACAGACATTGTCACTTCTTCCATCACTTTGTCCCATACTCTGCAATGGCCTCTGTCTATTTTCCACTGTTATAGAGGCAGCAGAATGCTGTGTCTGTTCAAGTCTCTCCTCCAAATGTGGTTGTCTAGCTTGTGTCGCTGTCATCTCTCTCCCCTCTGCACCCAGAAGCTGGGCAGGGTCGACCGTGTCAATGCTCTCAGATTTCTCAGCCTTGGAAGATTCTCCGTTCTGCGCTGGTGTGGCGTAATGCTGGACGTCAGCAGAAGATCCATCTGAACGCGACAGAGAGTCCAAAGTGGAGTCCATCAGGTTTTCACCCTCCCCCATGCTGTCTGATGCTTCACTTTCATTCTCCCTCTCTGGTTTGTGATCTCTTTGAGAGAATAGATCGTTCACCCTCGCTTGCCGGGCCGCCCTGCGCCGACTCCTTCTGCTGGCGTTCTGGCTGCTCTCCATCTGTACATCAATGAGAAGAATGGATTTAGTTTCATTTTAATAGCTGTATCGTTGTTGGTTTGGTGCATGTATTGTTGTGCTGTGTTTGAACATATGATTTTCTTTTGATATAAGAAGTTTTTATTTTGATATGGGAAGTTACCAAAGATATGAGATTAAAGAGTTAATCATCACATGAACATTCATACATTTTTGTTGACTGCAAACTGCCTCAGCAGCCAACCGTGGGAACAAGCCGTACTCCAGTGTTATCATGACTCAGATGGAACACTGTGTTTACTGCTCTAAATATCAGCCATGTGGCATTCTGTCGTGGGGTCACTTTAAGTATCCCCTTCCCCCTTCCCAACATATAGTACACCCTCTACCCACGTCCTCAAGACCACCACACTTCACGGACAACCCTCTCATATATTTGAACGTGTGAAACAACAGGTAGAACAATGGCACAGCACACGAGATATATGGTAAATTGTACATTACTTGTAATCATTAGTGAATATGCCTTCAGCTAAATATTTGTTCTTTGTTCTGACTTGTTACGATAGTTTTACAGTTGAATGCAACTTTTGCTTGTAAATTACAGTCAACATTTGTGCAGAATAAAATGTCCCACAAGTCCTTCCCCACTTCATCCCCTAATCAACAACCAAAATGAAAGAGACATTGTGTTGTAACTCACCGTTAACTTGTTGAAGTCCTCCTCTGACGTTGCTGAATGGGAGTCAGTGACTTGTCTGGACTTCATGTTGAGAGCATCTCTATTTTCCAACACACCTGGAACATAGAATTGTCTTTTAATCTGCCAATCACAGTCTGATGAGGAGATAGCATAGCTTTCCAGATTAGTCAAAAATAAATGACCTTGTATTCTTTTTTCTATTGATTGCAAGGTTTCCTCCAACGATGAATTGTCAACAGTGGTGAAGTGCTGTCTGTGAATGAAATGATTAAATAAAGTCAAGGAAACGTTGTACTTATTAACATATGATTATATGTATGCTTTGAATGGCAATTAAATAATCTGTTACTTGGCTGGGTATAATGAAACTAAAACAGTACAAATGTGCTCATCATATCCTAAAATCTAACCCTAAAACCAAACCCTAATCCTAAAATCCAACCCTAAAACCAAACTCTAAAACCAAAAATCTAACCCTAAAACCACACCCTAAATCAGGATTTCCCACGGTCTCATTTGCATGTCGGGTGACCGGACTTGGGATCGTGACCCCCAAGGTTGAGAAGCCTTGTTGTATATAAAGCAATGAATAAGTAACGCAGGAAGACGTTCATTAAAACATACAGACAGGAAATCAATCCATCCAATCGGACCCTCCATATCTGATAGGAGGGGCGTGGCCCTGGTGTCTGTGGGAGGTGGCACATTCCCTTCTGCTCTCTACTGCTCACACACACACACACACACCTTCATCCCCACCTCCCCAGCGTGTGTGTGTGTGTCATCAACACTGATCATTTTCACATAAAGAACTAATAATTGTCATATGGCAATAAACCAGATTTTGATATAATCTGTCAAGTCACAACTTCAGTCACACCACAGTGCTCACCTGGCGGGCTTTAGACAACTTTTCCTGCATACGCATTGTTCCTGCGGTGTCTCTCCCACCTCTTTCACTCTCTGGTGGCAGAACAGCACATAGTTCTTAGAGCTGTTGTTGGCCCAGAAGGTTCCCACTGGAGTCTCGTATCGCAGACAGAAGTCCACCCTGGCTCCCCGCTCGCCAAACGGGGGGACCAGGGTCAGTTTGAATGAAAAACAGTCCGTCACTCCATTGCTGGACCCTTGGATGTACTCCGCCAGCAGGTCAAAGTGGCTGGCCCAGGCGTCTAAAGTTGTGCGGACGAACACCGTCTTATTGAAGGAGATGTTGAGGACACGGACCAGCCCTCTCAGTACCGTGGTCCCTGGGAGAAGCTGGATGGATTCCAGCTCTATCCTCTGCTCCCTAACTCTGCTGCCCAGCTCCTCGGGAGGCATTGAGAGAGGACTCGGAAAGGACAGATAGTAGGAGTAGCGCTCCGCGTCTTGTCCTTCTGCCTGCCTTTGGTCGTAGCCTGGCAGCTTGGGGACATCCCAGCTGTCAAACTCCTTGACAACCACCAAGTGGAGGCCCTTAGTGTCTGCAAAGCAGACCCTCCGGGAGTCATGCAACGATGTCTGCTGCTGGGATTCCTCTGACTCGCTGTCGGACGTGGACGTCTTTCTCCGTGGGAGAGGAGAAGACTTGGGCAAGATGCCGATGAACACCTCGCATTCGTCATCATCTGAGACCAGCGAGCTGAGGCCCGGGCCCGGCACCCCTAAGAGGTTAGCGGACCCAAAGTTTCTCGGTTCTACCACCGCAAAGTCCATAGGGGCTGCCTCTCAGAGAGGGAGAGGGAGTCAGAGTGCAGCGTCTCTAATTCTGGCAGCTGACATTCAGCATGCTATGACTTTACATACGGAGTCAAGTTACAGATGGCATTGTAACGTGGGCCAACACTATAAATAAAGCAGAAAGGACTGGAGTTACGCAGTAGCAGTAGAGCTTACGAAGATGACGAAGATCACCTCGTCATTTTTGCCAATGTCTTATCACTAAACTTAGATTTTACGATGTTGTAATGTTGATACATGGTTTTCTAACGTCTGCAACTCCAGAATATCAGATACTACACATCACTTGATGAGTCTTTAAACTTCACGCTAGTTGTCGCCTGTTGACTCTGTCCTATTTTTAACGGCCGCAGGATCAAGTCTGAAAGGGCATTTGAACTTCCTGTACATTTCTATTCATTTTTGAAAGTGTCATAGGCTATTATGACTATAATAACTATATTGTTTTAAATGTTTTGAACTTCATTATATCAACTTCATATTGTATTCACAAAAATATCATATCCAGTTAGACATTGTAGCCTATCTATTCTGCTTTGAGTTGATTTTTTAAAATTGTATTTTTCCAGTGGTGAGAAGGTTCAGGACAATTTACGGGTCGGCCTTGTATCCTGCTGAACAAACAGACAGATAATGTAAAGGTCGGGAGAATAAATACAACCGTTAGCCAGACATGTTACATGATCACATAAAGGACATTGCACTCTCAGTCCACACAACACAACACAACACAGTGTATTATAAGATGTAAGGGAACATAAGTCATGGATCTCCACAACCTGTATGGGAGAATTTTACTACACATTTAAGAGAATTATAATCACGATCTTGCCTGGTAATGCTATATGAATGAAATATGTGTGGAGAAAACACTGAGCGATAATGCATACTTTTATGTTAACAACTGCTATTTCATGCCACCAATATGTAGTATCCCAAAGCAACAGATGGATAAAACATTAGGGGGAAGGAGCTAGGATTTGTCTTCTAGAATGGTCTCTGGAGGTCAGAGGTTGTCTCTGCACAGAAGGCCATACATTATAACCAGCCAATTTGGAATCTGAATAACAAGACCCTAAAAGGAGGTAAACATTGGGAAGCCTACTCTTGGATGTGGTTGGTTGAAAGTAAAGAATACATAGGATTGGTTAAGTTTGGGGGTATGGATCCATAGAGTAGAAGGTGATAAAAGGTCTAGTTTGGGTTGAGTGACTCAGCTCTTTGTCAAACCAGCTCAGACTCTTATGTTGCTTGTTCCAAGTGATAATAAAAGTCTTTCATCACTTCTGCTTCTCGACCTCTCTCAATTTTTAAAGTAGTTAAGTGTTTTTTTCCACAACACCTGCCAGTCAACACCTGTTACATGAAGGTGAGCTACTGTGTGAAGAGCTGCAGGGCTCACTGCTGGTCTGTTCTTCTCAAGAACACTTGTAAGTCGCTTTGGATAAAAGCGTCTGCTAAAATGACTAAATGTAACCCGAGACAGGGGAAGGATGGGAGGCAGATATAGTGGGAGACAAAAAGACAGATAGGTACACAGAGACAGCAAGAGAGAGAGAGAGAGAGATAGAGAGAGAGAGAGAAAGACGAGTATGATGGCATGATAGGGCACTAGGCATGGAGCCTATCGCTTCCTCCAGGGACGTCCAGTCAGAACCAACTGGTGCTCTGCAGGAATCTGGAGAGTCTGGACCACTACGGGCATCTGGGGATCAATGTGGTGGCAGGTGGAACATCTTATAAGGTTCTGGTCATCACCTCTTGACCCAGAGACGTCACAGACTCACATGACTCGGCCGAGGGCTTAACCGACATGCTTGACCTCTGACCCCACCACATTGCGAGGTTGAGAGATGCATAGCTCCGCTGTGACATGGGTGACAGTCACATGAAACACTATCCATGACACCTTGGCTGCCCTTCTCTCTTCTGCCTCTACTATCGTCACTGGTCCCTGACTTGACCCACAACGCTAAATAAAAAAGAAATTAGATTTTAATCAGATTTTTTGAATTCCCCAAAGGAGGAATTGTGTAACACGAGCTTGTATATATTTTAGTCAGTGTGATAAGTAAACGCTGAATATTATTTAACCCTGATTTTTGACACCAACATAAGCGCAGATGAACAACTCGCCAATAGGTGGCAGAGTTACCCTTGTAACACTATCTACAGTGAAATTGTTTTTCATTCTATCAATTTAATAAAACACCTCATCCTATTTGAAGAAAGGGTTATAAAAAAACAATTCAATTGTATATTATTTAATAATATGATCAGAGTTGTAAAGTAATGTTTACAATGTCTTAAAACATTTCTTAATATTCTGTTAGATAACCTCTGCCTGAACAGGCAACAGATTAGAGTAACAACATGGACAAAACTATTTAATACTCAATAGAATGTAAGAACAATACAACCTTCATCTGATTCTTGTTCCCAGGAAGCTCATATCAGGTATATTGTGGCAAGTTTTATGAAGGCCTTCCTTGCCCTTTCCTTAGTGTTATTAGTCAAGTAGGCCGAGTCACCCCATGTGGTCACCCCATGTGGTCACCCCATGTGGTCACCCCATCACCCCATGTGGTTACCCCATCACCCCATGTGGTCACCCCATGTAGTCACCCCATGTGGTCACCCCATGTAGTCACCCCATGTGGTCACCCCATGTAGTCACCCCATGTGGTCACCCCATGTAGTCACCCCTTGTATTCACCCCATGTAGTCACCCCATGTGGTCACCCCATGTAGTCACCCCTTGTAGTCACCCCATGTGGTCACCCCATGTGGTCACCCCACAGTCGCCCCATGTAGTCACCCCATCACCCCATGTAGTCACCCCATGTGGTCACCCCATAGTCACCCCATGTAGTCACCCCATAGTCACCCCATGTATTCACCCCATGTGGTCACCCCGTCACCCCATGTAGTCACCCCATCACCCCATGTAGTCACCCCATGTAATCACCCCTTGTAGTCACCCCATGTAGTCACCCCGTCACCCCATCACCCCATGTAGTCATACCATGTGGTCACCCCATGTAGTCACCCCTTGTAGTCACCACGTCACCCCATCACCCCATGTAGTCACCCCATGTAGTCACCCCATGTAGTCACCCCGTCACCCCATGTAGTCACCCCATGTGGTCACCCCATGTGGTCACCCCATAGTCACCCCATGTAGTCACCCCATGTAGTCATACCATGTGGTCACCCCATGTAGTCACCCCTTGTAGTCACCACGTCACCCCATCACCCCATGTAGTCACCCCGTCACCCCATGTAGTCACCCCATGTGGTCACCCCATGTGGTCACCCCATAGTCACCCCATGTAGTCACCCCATGTAGTCACCCCTTGTGGTCACCCCTTGTGGTCACCCCATGTAGCCACCCCATAGTCACCCCATGTAGTCACCCCATGTAGCCACCCCATGTAGTCACCCCTTGTGGTCACCCCTTGTGGTCACCCCATGTAGTCACCCCATAGTCACCCCATGTAGTCACCCCATGTAGCCACCCCATGTAGTCACCCCTTGTGGTCACCCCTTGTGGTCACCCCTTGTGGTCACCCCATGTGGTCACCCCATAGTCACCCCATGTGGTCACCCCATGTAGCCACCCCATGTAGTCACCCCATGTAGTCACCCCATGTAGCCACCCCATAGTCACCCCATGTAGCCACCCCATAGTCACCCCATGTAGCCACCCCACATTTTGGCTGAAACACAAGGTGCATTCACCAACTCCTTTAAATTAATGTCTTGACAGGAAGGCAGTCGCTAAGTTGTTTTTTTGTTGTTGTTGTTTTATGACGTGATATCTTTTAAAAACTCCTGGGTGTGTAAATACACACTTGTCAACACATTTAAAACTTGATAGGGATTAAGTTGTGCAGGTGTATCATTTTGTCTTCTAAAGCGTCCTTTGGGCTTTGTGCTAAGTTGTGTAGCCTATTTTTGTGCACTAAGAATAGCAGCTCGCCGAGCGTCGTTTACATAATAAGAAACAATTAGCGTCAGTAAACACGTCTTCAACACAACAATCTGTGAGAACTGTTTTAGAGACTAAATCAACACCGGAATTGTAGATGAATATATAATAGCCTACGCTTCATGATTCAACTGCTGTTTAATTCACATGAAATTGCCAGGGAAACAGAAAATGTGTTTAGGCTACAGAATAAGATCCAACATTAGACTTGTTAGAATTGTTCTAGGTTTTATTATTGTATCAATATTGTTACATCTTTTTGAAGGTAAAGCTGCATTGAGCTGCAGGTGCCAGATAATGATGATGATGATGATGATGATCATCATCATCATCATCATCATCGTCATTCTTCTTCTTCTTATTATTATTATTATTATTAATAAATAATTACCAATATAGGACATATTGCATTGGGGAGGACTAGTTAAGAATATTAGTCTTATTTCCAAACTAGTCCATTCATGAAGTCAAGTGGCTACATGAACAGAGTTACCTTTAAGGAGAATGACTTAGTTAGTCTTAATGTTG
>OMKP01021261.1:0-11542 GCA_900302375.1 Bathygadus melanobranchus
TCCTATGTGACGGTTGTTTTTTGAGGCACCGGGCTTAAGTGTTGCAGACTCGCTGTGGGATCGAGTACTACTCCTTATTTAATAAACGGCAGGTATAGCACAATACTATTGTTTTACCTTGCAGGCGACTTTTAACGCGTCAAGTGATTTCTTTCATTTCCGATTCGTTCTTCATACTGGGCAGGACTAGCAGCATTACATTACCCCAAACCAAACCGGCAGGGAGTCAAATGCCCGAAACAGGAGAGTATCCAATCCCTAAATGTTATATAATAATAAGTCGTAAGTTAAGTCAGTTTTACTTTTGTTTTGCTTTCCTTTGATTCTGTATTTATTAAGCATCTCTAACTTAATTCCGAGCACTTTTCTCCAATGTGTGTTTTATATTTGTATTTGCCAGCGTGTAACACTGTGTTAGGGAGAAGCTAGGAAGGAGGTTATTTAGTTTGGACAGTGTTAGCCCATAAGGCCAGAGCAGTGTTGCCAAAATAAATCTGGCTCGTGCTCTGAATTGATTAAATAATGAACCTGGCTTTAGTTGCGCAATCATTTTAAGATCTATGTTCTATGTGGAATACAATTAAAATGTTAGATCGTTGGAAATGCCCGGCATCTATAACTGGAGTGAAACAATGGGAATTGATGTGGAGATGCTTCTCGACAGACACGTATACACGTAAACACACACACACACACACATTGCTTGTGTGCATTAGCATAGTCTAATCCATTCACACAATACATTAGACTGGAAGCTGGAGCTTTAGTGGTGGATTGTCAGGTGAATACACATGCGAAAGCATCAGAGGTTCTGAATAGGCAAGATGGAGAGACAGGAAGAACAGGAGGCCTGCTAAGAAACAGAACGTTGAGCTAGAAGCTCTGCAGATGTTATCCGTTTACAGTTAAACTCCAACAGCAAGAAAACTAATATCAAATAGTAATCACTAACGCACTGAGAGTGTACCTAGTTCTTTTGTTGATGGCAAGTCAATCTCAAAATGATGGTAGCCAAAAACTAAAAAACACTAAGCACTCCCTTGTTTGACTAAACAGCTAGCCTAAGCTTTCAATCATATTCAGATTGTCAGAAGCTGCACAACGCCAATAAACGTACACAGACCACCGGTGGAGCGCAGGCCTATGGAAGCAAGACGGCTTGAGCGCTGCTGTTCCTCTGGTATACATATCAATCAAGCCCTATTATTAGCCTTCCTTTAATTGTTTTCACGTATCGAGGGGAAGAGGGGGACACACACAGAACACACACATTACTATACGTCTACATGACATAGACGTCATGTTACGTGACGTTAAACGGGAAAGTTAGGTAGGAGGTAGGAAGGTAGGTAGGAAGGAAGTTAAAACTTCTGAAGGGCTGATCAATCAGCAGTAGCCTGATATCGGACAGAACGTCAACTCGTTACACTCCAGGACATAAACGAAATAAGAGAAACACGACCACACGAAAAAGGAATCCACTTTAGCCTAAATAGCCCAAATAATATGCTATTACGAATTGCTATCTTAATACTAGGCTACTTAAGTATTAAGTATAATTGTCTGAAAATGGTATAAGTTCTTGTGTAAATACAGTAATTATTAGAGCATAGGCTAGTAGCTAATAGTGATAGTAGTTAATATTTTACTCTTTTACTTTATATTCATACGCAAACATTTACAATAAACCAGATTATTTGCCACCTTCCTGTGTCCTGCTGTCTATGGAGAACCCTTAAGAAGCCACTTATGTGGCGTGTGGCAGTCTTGTCTACTACATATATATATATAAGATAAGGTAATATAAGAGCCCTTTACACATCTCCCATGACTCCATGTGCATATCAGGTGACCCCATGTGGGGTCCCGACCCCAAGGTTGGAAACCACCTCAGATAATTTTCTTCACCTTGTTTTCATTCTTCCAGTTAATTAAATAAATGACCTTTGAACTCCGTCGTTCAAATGTCACTTACTGTACCAAAATGTTTTTTGCGACAGTATGAGTTTTATCATTTCAACTAAAAGTCGATGAATACAAACCAATTAGGGGCTATCTATAAACTAACGGTCCGACGCCACACAACCCGCAGGCGTGTTAGTGAGCACAGCTGCGGGGTTAGAAGTGAATGTAGGTCTCCTGCTGATTTGTAACCACTGACCTAAGGATGACATTATCCCCACTGAACAAGCCAGGTGTCTAAATCTGTCTCCATGTTGTTTTTTCAACTTTCCTTTTTTTCCAGCTTAGTCGGTTTAGGACAAAGAGTGTCTGAATCTGTCTTCCAGAAGACGTGACGTCTTCCACATCCAAAGACTACTGCATCGTCATTGTCTGAGTCGATGGTCATTTATTTGTTTTAAAGGACTTCTGACCCTGTGTGTGTGTGTTTGTGTGCATTTATGTGTATGTGTGTGTGTGTGTGTGCGTGTGTGTGTGTGTGCGTGCGTGTGCACACGTACATGTGTCGACGTGAGCACAGCAAACTCACACGCACACACACACAAATGCACACAAACATACGCACACACACACAGCCACTTCCTTAGAAAAAGGAGGTTGATAAGATGTCAAGGTTCCTTTGTGGCAGATGTTTAAGTACTCAATGTCTTCCTCCTTGCTACCTGGCTCTGTGTGTAAACCTTTACATTATGTGTGTGTTTGTGTGCGTGTGCGTGTGCGTGTGTGTGTGTTCATAGATCACCAGTCTACCACCAAGATAGGAACAGTGGAGATCAAGGTGGAAATGCCTCTCTGACCTGCAAGTACACTTCAATAAAATAAAAATAAACCTCACACACACACACGCGCACACACACGCACGTGCATACATAAACACACACACACACAGACACACACAAATTGGTTGTGTGTTGCCTACAAGGTTAACAAAGACAGGAAGATCAAATAATGCATTCATCACATTCTGCAGGGGCCCGGGGCCAAGTTCATGTCAAATCCATAATAAGATAAGTATCCTCCACTCTGCTCATTTCCCCAAACGCACGTCACACTCCGCTGGAAGTCTGCGTAGAGGATGTATTGATCTGGCCGGAGCTTCCTTTCTCACAAGCTCCAAACAGAGCGGCGGCCATATCACAAGCAGCCGTGCAAAAACAACTCCCCTCCCAGTCCCATAAAACAAAATAATAAACTCATTTACAGCCAAAAGAATCCAGCTTGGAGAGCTTAAAACACTATTGTTTGTGCGTGTGTGTGTGTGTGTGTGTGTGTATGCGTGTGTGAGAACAAAAATTTTACAATATTACAAACAGTACAACAGTACAATCCACAACAAGCACATGTAACACAAATATATGCATTTAGTCATATAGCACAAATATTTTATCCAATGCTTACAATATTAGCACTACAAATATTATTCTGCTCAAGTTATGACAAAAATAACACCTATCAACTTTCATAATTCAAGTGTCGATCAAAACTGATGATTGTGTAAAAACGTTTCATTATATGTTGTAGGCCCACAAACATAATAAACATTTTTATTGTATAAAATCATGATTTGAGAATGTAATAGAGCGGCCTCTAGTGGACCTAACATGCCATTGCATTTTCTTTTATTTCTAACTCCGGCCATATATCACGGGCGGAGTATATGGCTGGGGTGCTGCAACGTATATATCTATGAACAATGATACATTGACCCTCGAAAATAACTAGCATTTGTAAGGAACTGCCTGAGCTATAAAAGGTGAGGGCGTGGTGCTTAACGTGAGGGTGGTATAGGCCTGTGTGTGATAGCTCACTCAATCATCTGCGACAGGGGAGATCACGTTTCTTACAGGCACAAAAATATTAGGGCTACAAAAAGTGTTGTAATCTAATCAGCAATTTTTAAATAGCCAGAACGAAAAAACACCTTTTTTCTGATGGCAATCGCAGAGACAGCTCCTGAAACGAGACTCTGCGAGTAATTGAGAGGAAAAGAGAGATTTAGTGAGTGTGGAAAAGTGACTGCTGACTGACTGGGTGACCACTCCCTCTCCCTCTCTCTCTCTCTCAGTCTCTCTCTCTCAAAGCACCTGACCGTGCTCCAATATAGACTGATGCTGCTGGGTTTTGGCATGATCTAATTGCTATTGTGGAACAATGACCACAACCCAATGTTATGCCATCATATACTGTATGTGTTCTAGGTTCTTATGTAGATCACCGAACAGCAGCCGGAGCTCCAATGGGGTTCAGCTGGTCTGACTCGACCGTTCTCGCTTCATTCGAGAGAGGGAGAGAGGGAGAGAGGGAGAGAGGGAGAGAGGGAGAGAGAGAGAGATTCCCTCGCTGGATTCCGGCAGCTGAAAGTGCTGCACATGTTGTTCATGAAATCGGGGGGAACCCAGTTATTTGCTGCCCTAATGAGCTCTAATAAAAAAAAAAGTTGGGACTCGTATACGGACCCATTCCCTTCCACCCCTTCTCCCCTAGACCCTATCTCTCTCTTCCTCTCTCTAGCTCTCTCCCTCTCTCTCTCTCGCGCGCACACACACACACACACACACACACACACACACACACGCCACACTTCTGTGCATCTGCTGCAGGAGAGTCCCCATCGGCGATCCTATTACGGCCCTGCAGACCGTGCTAAGGTCTATATAGTGGCGTAGGAGGCCCCAGAAGCGGGAGTATCATCTAGTCTAATATGGAAATTCCTCTGCAACACAAGAATCAGCGGGGTCACGCAATTACTTCACTCATTTAGTCGTAAATGTCACAGGTTTGCCAATCCGTGGGAAAAAAAGGGTTATCTTCTCGCGTAATACACGTGCACGTGCGTGTCAATAGGCTATATCTGTACGTGCATGCGAGTGTGAGTGTGCGCACGCAATACACACAGGCCGGAGAGGTCAGGTTTAAGGATACAGTTTCATCTGTCTGGGGAACAAACAATTAACTCAGAGACAGTTGAGCACCTCCAGACCTGCTGCAGCGAGCTACAGGACTTTGCAGGGTTCTCCCTGCTTTGGTGCCCGCATGGCCAAGCCCACATGTTGATTTGTGTCTCCTGACATTTTAATTGATTGGATAACATAAGTCAGGTCCCCCTGAGCTAAGTAAGTCTATTAACACCATGCAGGAGTAATGTTTTCCAGTGCAGTGCCAGCCGCATACCGCCCAGAGAGCGCAGCACATGACACGGTCTAAATGTCAGGTGAGGCCACAGTTACACGTTCAAACCTTTTGTACACTTGTATTGTAATCTTAAATGCACAATGTTAATTGTGCACATAAATAGTCAATACTATTTTTGTTCTTACATGGGTTGGTTGTCAGGCGGTTGGTTGTTGAAACAAAATACATTTGCAAAGCAACTTTAAGTTGTTTTGTACAAAGTTTAGGACAGAAATCCATTTCATATGAATAGTACAACATCGTAACATTGTAAACACCAAAGAAATGAAATATTGATTTTCAAACTGTCGTTTAATGTTCTATTGAATTCATAATTGTTTTTTATTTATCTTTATCATAATCTTTATTATATGGCTTTATTATAGCTACTGTGAATCGATGCCAAGCAGCTCCTATAGGCTATATCACTTATTTTATACACATTTTATGCGTAGGCTTACAATACACTCAAAGGAACAATGAAAGTATGGCCTGGTTACCTATTCATTCAATGTGATCAAGGTAAACACGTTTTATTCCCTTAAATGTACGTCAAGAATAATAATGCCATAGTATGAACCTATAACCTACATCGGGAATGCAAAATGCAATGTGTTTTAATAGACTTTAATCAAACGCAATAGATGATTGAACATTTGAGGAGCATGATCGCTATGTTATCATGCGGGGACATGTAGGCCTCTCATTACTGGAAGCAGTACTGCCACCCTGTGGACATACTTACTTATTGTTACTCATTATTACGACAACGTGCTTTTACGTTCTGGTCACTACAACGTGTTGTTATCAGTTGTTATCTATATGATAAGCTAATGTGGTATCTAAATACGAGCACGTTAGCCTCGGAGTTTGGGACAGCTTTCTGTCACACAAAGTCTACTTTTCAGGAACAGTTTATTGACTATTGAGATATTCCTACTGTTAATGTTGTAGGCATACTTCAGTGCTAGTGTTTGCTAGCCGGGAGCTTTATTGTCGTCTTAGTCCATGACAAGCGTAACATAATACTTACGACTGTTTCTGTCTTTCGCCTTTTCTCTTCTCGCGAATATATTCAAAGCTGAGCTGTGTTTACTCGACACGGAGGCACTCGGACGGAGCCGCTCGCCGCGGGTGTCACGGCTGTGTACGCGGTGTAAGTGGCTGTGGGGTCCCGCGTGGAGTCAGGGTGGTACGCGCAGAGCCTCGGAGGTCCTCGTATAACAGCACGGCAGCGCAGAGCTGAGCGTGCACACGGCTCGAATTTGACACCTGGAGATTTATATTTGTTGGTATTAAAGTCTTTCTCTTTTTTTTCTTTCACAAGCCCACCAAAGATCCTCGAAAAAACGCGAGTAAATGTGCGAATCACAGTGGGGGGGGGAAACCAGGCTGCAATTTATGAGAGAGAGAGAAGGGCCGGACCAAAAACAGAAATGACATCAAACGTTATAGGTCCAAAAACCTTCAACATTGTATAATAAAACGTTCAGTAATATACTTTATATATTATATACGTCCAAAACGTTTCGTTTTTCCTCTATTATTTATTCAATTCTCTGCAGAACTGCGAAGGAGTGGTCCAACACTGGTTTTTATTTGACCCTCCCTGGCTATATGTAGATATTGAAAATATGGACAACTGGGCGCCCATAATTCTCCGTAAATCTGCCCAATAAGGTGAACCCATCTCAATCTTTTGCTATTCATACACAATTAGCAATTCTTAGGCCTACAATAAAATCTGTCATTTGAGCTTGTAGGTGCAATGTTACATTTGCACACAAGAGGGCGCCCCGTCTCTTTCCACTCAACCATAGCAATCCTATCGCTTGGCATTCCGTTGCAGGCCCCCTCAAGTAACCCTCAACCGTCTCCTCCGTGCAGTAGATTAATGAGCGGCGCGCACACATTTATAATGTGTTTCCAGCGCCAATGTCCTCACCTAATCTGCCTCTGACAGAAAGGAGATTAAAAAGGTGGATAAGGGGCTTAAAATCAGACTAAAAGTGTTGATCACACGGGACCAGACTAATACCCGCATTATTAGTTTGCATTTGTTTAATGACATCGAAGTTTCACTTTCAGCTGGAGACAAAAACACTCAGAAATGAACAGAAGGTGTTTGGGAGGAGGAAGGTGGGGGTCGGTGCTGGGGGGCAGATTCCATGGCAGCCACAGCAGTAGAGAGCTTGAATCGCCATGCCTATCTATAATAATAATAGATGCTAATTAACAGGACAGGGCCTCCTGCCAGTTGAAACAGAGGTCAACCGGGGGAAAGTGAAACAATTTCTTGCTAGGCATATGGCGGCCGCGTCCTTCGAGAGAAAACACACTTTCTTTTCTTTCTTCCCCACGCTACAATTCAGCGGTCCCCTGACCCCGTTCACCTCTGCAGAATTTCCACAGCCCTCGTCTTGAGCCTGACCACAAACCTTCGGACGCCGCACAAGACGACCCGACCCGCGAGAGCCTCAGCAGACCTGTTCCCAGGCCCACAACCGCAATAACAACTACACCGTCCTCGTCTCTACGGTTACCGCGGGGCGAGCAAGTCCAGACCCGGCTCCCGCCTCGTTAAAACGCACTCCTCATTGGCCGGTGGGGCCAAACTATCTCCCTTTGTTTACTGATGTCACAGGCTAGACGGGGCCCTTAATAGGCAATGGCTCATCTCAACATTACGACCTGTTTATAAGCGAGGTGAAAAATGACACTTTTATTGCCCGTTGCGGGTCCTCTCTGTCCCCCTCAACTTATCCGACCATACACTTGTCATATCAGCGGAGAGTGATGCATTGTGGGAGTCTAAATATAACAGACACCGCATGTTGTGAGGTCAGAGCAGGGGGATGAAACAGAAAATGAGGTTCATAGGGTGCGAGGAGTGAAGTTTGTAATGCTTGTCATTGTATTAGTGTGTGTCTGTATGTGTGTGTGTGTGTGTGTGTGCGTGCATGTGTGTGTGTGTGTGCGTGTGTGTGTGTAAAGTGAGAGACAGGTGGAGGTCAGTTATCTGGCTACTGACAGTTTTATGCAGGGCAGCTCTGTCTGATAAACACATTAATCAGGCAGGGGGCTTTGTGTGAAGGATTTAAAGAGGGGGAACCAGAGAGAGAGAGACAGAGAGAGAGAGAGAGAGAGAGAGAGAGAGAGAGAGAGAGAGAGAGAGAGAGAGAGAGAGAGAAACAGAGAGAGAGAGAGAGAGAGACAGAGAAAGAGAGAGAGAGAGACCACAACAGCAACTTTTTACTTTTTATCATCTCATCAAGTTAATCTTTTCAGTGATTATTACTAATACTGCATTATTGAACAATGTAAGTAATGTAAATGTATTGGAAACTTAGGGGCAACGCATTCTGTTATATATTACATAAATTTCACACACTACATTTAAGATTTTCCATGCATTTCTGTATAGGGTGTGCGGATGAGGCGCATGTCTATTTTTTCACGACATTAACGGTTAACGTATTTGTATCAGCCATGGTCCAAGCTTCAATAAAATAGATTTCACTTCGGACCACAAGGGGGCGCCAGAGTCTCTTCCTCCTTCTCTCTGCTGCCTGCACAGACAAACCAGCTAATGTTTACTTAATCTTTACCGTCATTATTTTTTATATTTGTGGATTTTAATAGATGATCAGATTCTATATACCTAATATATCATTAGGTAGCCTACAGCTTTCTGAACCATGGCTATTTCTACATCCCCATTCCATTATATTGCCTTGTGATTACAGCGTGCGTCTGTGTGTCAGGTCAAAGATGCAGTTGGACGTGGACTCATGTTACAGCTAAAAGAGCAAGGTTGTTTCCAACTCTATTCAAGGACACGTTTTTTTGGTTAATCCGTTTCCAGTTACCGTGGAAAAAACTGACCTATCGCAGACCACCAAAAATGAAGCCTGCTGAAACACAACTAACCCTGCCAAGCATGACACAACAGCCTCTCACGGTGGACCCTCATCCAACATGACATCATAACTGCATAGCATTTCTATTAGCATAAAAATCTAATAACAGATGTTTATGATAATAACTCTTAACCAAGGTGAACTTGCCCAGTGTAATATAATAAAACAGACAGACAGAAGATCTGATCATCCTTCTAGGAAAAGTGATAATTTGTCACAATTATCACAACAATGATGCAAATACAAACACGGTTTACATAGAATTTCATATATTTTATAGATATTTATGGCATTTATGATGGTGTTTATCCTGATATTTCACCCTGTGTGACTCGGGGCAGTTATGGCGTGTTAGCATCGGGCAGCTGTTGTTTGTTTGTGGGAAGGAGCAGGGGATGCAGACAGGTAATTGATAGCGCTATTAGGTTAGCGCCGTAGCGGCGCAAGCTAGGCTACCTCCACCGCTGATGGAAGTCAGGCAGGAAAACGGGAACTTGGCCTGGGGTTGGGAGCTCAGTGTTTACACGCAGAAACCGTTGGTGAAGCCAAAGCGCTGTGTGAGAGAGCAAGAGTGAGGGAGGGGGAGAGAGAGAGAGAGAGTGTGTGTCGGATTGGGTATGTAAGATTGATGAAGTCAAAAACAGTGTGGTGTGTGTGTGTGTGTGTGTGTGTGTGTCTCGTATGCCCGTACGTACGAGGCACACACACACACACACACACACATGCGTAAGCGCGTGTGCGCATCCATGCGATGTGTGGCTGAAAGGTCACTGTCTATTAATACAGTGGCTCTATAAATATCCGTGTTCACTAGCTTTCAACTGACCCCTCTCCATCGCCTCGTAAAACCACCAACAGACAATTGACTAGCTAGCTGCGTCTGTAAACAGCATGTTCTGTTTAGTAGCAGAGGCAGCTATAAGGGGTGGCAGGTGGGGTCAGAGCTGAATGTCGCGTGTGCAAATAAAACACAGAGCGCCTCCACCCATGTAGTGTATGGTCCCCCGCCACCACCGCCACCACCACCACCACCATCATCTGCTTCAAGTATATACACATATGTGTGTGTGTGTGTGTGTACGTGTGTGCGTGTGTGTGTTCTATGTCAAACGAGGTTAGCTGACTGTTAGCTTGACATGGCTATTTCTCAAAGGAGCTCTCTGGAGCGGGACAGCAAAATGCATTAGATTGAAAACATTTAAAACTAAAATGATGCAACCGTTCATGAATAGCTCTGGCTGGCGGATTGAGTAATGATTTCTTTGTCACCTTAAACAAACTTTAAGTATTGCTATGGAAGCTAGCGAACTATAACCAAACAGTCTACTTCTGTGGCCATTATCGTGAGATTAGCCTAGCAGAGATTTATTTTACTTATTAAATGTGTTATAGGGACTTTTGGGGTCACAAATCACCATTAAAGGACCGACACGACAAGTAACTTCACTACGATTAAAACAATTAAAAAGATTTTTTGTGTCTGCCTCCAGTTCGTCTTCCACTGTAAGTGTGTTTTTTCTACATTAATGAGCCAGCGTTGTGATTGGCTGCTGTAGCGATGGGCTGGACAGAGGCCAAAAATGAAATTGATTTTGAAAGAGGTTCAGCGAGTGGGATTGATTCTGCGGTGGGCAAATGCAAATGTTGGAGTTGTCTATACCTGATGTTTTAATTCAGTATATAGGTATTACTTCTACATTGATATATATACTTTTTTTATTTTAGTCAACTTACAGCTATAATATTTCACTTTACAATATGGGCCCAACAGTGCAAGGTTGTAAATAAAGATTGATGTTGAAGCAGAGATTTTAGTCACTCTGTATAAGAGGATGACAATAGAGAACATTTATAAAAGGCTTTTTTAAGTGCTATTTTTGTCTTTTATCATTTTTGTGAGCAGGTTCTTGCTGGAGGTAGGACTGCTCCTGCTGCATATTAGCAGTGGCATCGCCATGCCTAGAGATGTCTGGGATAACTCGCCTTCTCTCTCCTTTATTCTCCTCTCCTTTGTCCTTCATCTTCTCCCCGGTCCTGTCCTCCACTCCCTCCTTCAACACTCTCATGCTCTGTTAATCGTACTCCTCTCTCTCTCTATGTCTCTCTCTCTCTCTCTAACTCTCTCCTTCGATGCTCACTCTATCCCTTAGCCTTCGTGTCTCAGTTTCCACCAACTCTTTCCTCTTTCCTCACACGCTTACACACTCACATACAGGCACACGCAAACACACACGCACACGCACATGCATGCACAGACACACACACACACACACACACACATGCATGCACAGACACACACACACACACACACACATCCAGATGTACTCCCAGGTGGCAGGATAAGTCACACTGGCTAACAAAACGCTGAGTGAACAGAAACGCAGTTGGCCACAAGTCATTGCAGACTGGAGCACATAGCGATACATGACCGGCAGGAACACAAAGCACAGCCCAGCTAATCTCAACACCACACCACAGGGGTATCCCCG
>OMKP01021266.1:0-12274 GCA_900302375.1 Bathygadus melanobranchus
GCGCTCGCCCTCGTCGCGCAGCCCCTACCAGCTGGACGCGGCGGGCCACTGCTTCATGGAGCACATCTTCAAGAAGCCCACCTTCTGTGATGTCTGCAACCACATGATCGTAGGTACGGTGACCGACCCCCCGCTCTCTTTTTGACGGATGGTTTGCGCTCGGCCCTGAGAGCGAGACGTGGGGGGGTTTAAGAGGAATTTCATTCACAGTGGGCTTCATGCCAGGATCAGACAGTACACAACATTACGGTTAGACGGTCACCGTGTAAAATTAGGCCATTATTACATCATAAAATCTTGCCGTGTCGTTGGCTGGAGACACGTTGGACCGCAACACATTCAGTCTTCAACACTTGCCGTTAGGTTCACCTGGGATTGGGGAGGGGGGGTCAATATTGAATTGGACACATTGCAACACATTTGACCATGTCACACTACATGGGGCACGACGACCTGATCCATTTTTCCGACATTTACAACAATTATAACAATGCTTGAAGATTTTACAATGGCAAAATCGGGATGAAATGGGGCTGAATGTGTGTATGATCCCGGCTGGGCCTCAGTGTAGTTTGTGACAGCAGTCAGGATCATAAATCTTCCATTACCAGTTTCACCTCAGCAGATGTTCCCCTTCTCCTCCCTGCTCGGCCCTCTCCCTGTTGGCCAATAGCTTGTTTTCTCTGCGTTCTGCATGCTGGTGTCATGACCAGGGCCCCCGACATCTTACCTGGCACCAGTTTCAGGATGCCGCCAGGAATAAGCATGTTGAAAGTGGAACTGTGCACTATGACATAGTGTGTGTCCTGTGTGTGCATGTGTGTACATACAGACATCTTTTTCTCTTCCTTAGATTGAGGACGTGACTCAACCCCTAAAATCCCCTGCAGTACTCCCATCGACTTAATTCCATTTGTAATATTGGCACGGCAATGTTTTTGGCCGGTGTGTGAGACAGGATGTTCTGAATGGCCCTGCGGTGTCCTTGTTGTAGAGGCAGCACTGTGCCTGGCCTGTATCGGTTCATAAATCGCACAGCCTGTGTTCAGGAAAGGGGTCCTATGTACGTGGCGTTTCTGATTGGTGAAAAGTTGTCACTGGGAATAAAACCCATGTAGCTATGACTCTTTCGACAAATGTGTTACTTTTTTGTAAGTCGCTTTGGATAAAAGCGTCTGCCAAATGCTCTAAATGTAAATGTAATGTAAATGCAACTGTACTCTTCTCAGCGCATTAGCCGTTGTATTTTATGCAATTTATGTATTTATTTGACCACCAAACAACGCCAATCAGAACAATCCAAACAATTACAACCAGAAACGTCATATTGAGCGCCGTGTAGCTAGGACCCCCGAGCCGCCCGAGCCTGAAGACAGGCAGAGGGGTTTAGGTCCCCACACCTGTTCCACCAGGGCTAGCAACCTGCTCAGCTACTCATCAAGCTAAACCTGCTGTGCTCCTCCTCATTCACCTAGCTTTACTCGGAACCGATCGTGGCCACCACTGACCCCGTCCAAGACATTTGAGACGGAGACAATGGTGTGTGTGTGTGTGTGTGTGTGTTGATGGGGTTCAATGTGTGTGTGTGTGTGTGTGTGTCCTGTAATGAGCAGTGAAGGGCTACATGGCTTCCAGAGTCTAATTCGGGCTCACGGTGCTCAGGAGAGACTGGTGGTTTTCTTATGTGGGAGTGGGTACAGGGGCTACAGGTGAAAGGCTAGGGCTAGTCTTTACACATTGTCAGTGTCTAACATTATGATATTGACGATGGGACTGGATAATACAGTCACAATTAACTGGGCCACCAAACACTGTTGAAAGCAAAGTGTTGAAACGCTAATCTATTTCTCTAATCAGGGTCTATTTCATGGCTGTTTAAATGAGGCACACATTGCCAACTCATCAGATGAGAGATGGTAGTTAGATAGATAGTGCTTCATTAATG
Organism: Bathygadus melanobranchus; assembly: GCA_900302375.1. NCBI lineage: Eukaryota > Metazoa > Chordata > Actinopteri > Gadiformes > Macrouridae > Bathygadus > Bathygadus melanobranchus. Next base: position 1,946 of record OMKP01021266.1, read on the forward strand.
CCTGAAGGGAAAAACATCACTTAAGAGAATATTATACTAATATAAAAAAAATCCACATCCACAATGCAATGCTTGTTTTTTTCACACTGCAACTTGTGTATGAAATGACATTGATCAGACAGTGTCGTCCATAATGAGGAACCAGAATCACATTACGTTTCTTAATGATGCATTCATTAGTTTGAGACTGGGAGTAACATAGTTACTGGAAGCATTTCATTCCATCTTCTGACAGTGTGTAATTAAACCACGGGATATATATGAAATGGTTCCTGTGCAAACTCTTGAAGACACTATGTGTAAAAAATAAGTAATTCCTTCTCATTGCTGGCCCCTTTGGCCGGTAAGTGAACTGCAGCCTGCTGGAGCTTGTGCATTCAGAGCAATGGAGTGTGAGCTCCGTGGGTCTTGGCAATAACAAAAAACTAATGTTAGTTATAATTGTAAATGAACGTTTTTGCTATTATTCGACACGTTCTTCCTTTTTCATTGAAAAACCGGCCTGGTTCAAATATAACAGAAATATCAGCCCACAGGCTGTTCGGGAGAGGGGTCTCGTACATACAACTGTATGTATTTCTACAATGTCTTTTGATGATGAAATTCTAAGACCACTATAATACATCACAATTATTTGTTTTCCAAATGAAAAAGATTAACCGAATACCCTTGGCAGTAAAATAACTGTGAAGCTCTTATTAAGAATAGCTGAGTAGTTTTTATCTATCATTATACAACATTTGAACAGTATTCAAACACTATGCCAGCACTTCAGTCCTCTGTGTTCCTTTCAGTGTTGTCCTTGCCTTTAGAAATTACTATATAAATTAATATGGAGAAAAAAAAACCCACATCTTTTATTTTTGGAAGTGTGTGTGTGCGCGTGTGTTGAAGTAAAAGGTTTGTTGAAGTAAATGTTCTCCATATTAAGAGTTCTTCAAGGACAGCGGGATCATTTGGGGTCTAACTGACTAATGGGAGATGACCATTTTTTAAATTGGTCCAGTATTGAGCGATTTCAACAATGTGACATTGCGATTTGTCCTCAAACGATACTTGGTTCGACACAATAACAAACAGACCAGATCAACCCTGCAAATAACACTTGTTGAGTGCTGGGTGATTCACAATGATTGATTCCTGGCCTTCTGCTGAAAAACATCTTATGAAATGTGTTTTCCAGGTTTGTGCTCGGAAGTGAATGAGTCAGTTGTCGGTGAAAGCGAGTGATACGTAATTTAGTAGCATCTCAGGTAAACAGCGCTAATCATTTCTAGGAAGTGCATTTGCTCTGTGTGGCTGTTTCATGAGTGAAGTTCTTTACGTTATAAACGTGTGTGCACAGTTCAGTTGCATCCTGTGTTTATCATTTAATAGTATTTGGATAGGGATTCAATAAAATGTAACTTTACCACTTTCATAGCAACGTATTTCTACAGACAGAGTAGCATGATGCCCATAGTTTCTAATGTATTTGTTTTGATGGTTTATCAAGAGTTTGTACTGTACTACTACTACTGTTATTATTAGAATAGATTAATAGACAAATACCTGAGTCATAAATACATGAATGGATGAGTAAATGAAGAAGGATGCTAAGTAAGTATGCAAAAATAAGCACTTAAAAAATAATAAAATAAACTAATAAATATGAATTCAAGGAAAGTTCCCACACAAGTCATGCTGAAACTCCGACTCCAGCTTTCCTATACGTAGAGATGTTTTTAATTAAGATCTGGTCGCTCGATACAGCAACACACAATTGACCTGGATTTCACGTGACCAAAACATCGGCCGTCGGAAACAAAGGTACAAGTGTCTGTTACCGGATCACCTGTTATCGGCGAGGTTGTTCTGATCTGGTGTGGTTGCGGTTGCGGTCAGCAGGCCGACGGTACACAGGCTTGGACTCACGGGTCGTAAATCCGTCCAGCTCAGTAACATCATCTCTTCTGGAGAACGGGGGCCGTGGCCCAGGCAATACGAGACTTCACAGGAGCCAAGGCCAGACCTAGTTTCCCCACTTATTATTCAGTTTCAAGTTCCTACAAACTCAAGTCTCGACATAGGATAGCGAGCAAACAGTGATTTTTTTTTGTATTCTCTCTCTGTCAACTACACACAGAGTTGTATGTGTTTTGTGCGTACAGGTACAGGGCTTCATGTTTGCTCTCGTGTTGCTGGGCTTCCCATGAGCTCCAGAGGAATAGCTTTGATGTTGTATTGGGTCACTAATCCGGGTCCTGGTGTTTCATGCATCATTCACCATCTGGACCTACATGCCGTTTTCCCATTTCTAATCTCCTCCCGTAGTGCTCCACATTTCATTTGACCCTAGTGTAATGTGCTGTTAGTGTGACAACAAAGAGACAGAACGTTATTTTGAACACGCAACAGCATCTGGTCCTATTGTCCAGCGAGACGAGTGGATCGATACATTCCTTACATGTCCACATTTTCACACGCACAAAGAGAGAGTCTGGGCCACAGCAGGGCACGTGCTCATTGATTGATCAATGAAGAGCCGTGGGCGGTCAGCTGCCAGACAGCAGCCAATCACAGCATAGAGTTCCCTCTCTCTACTGTGATCACTGTTACTATGTCACCAAGTCAGTCTCCCTGTCTGTCTCTCTGGCTGTCTGTCTATCCGTCTAGCTATCTATCCATTTACTGTATATTCATCTTGGTCCATCATGTCAAATTCCTCCGCTCTGGCGATCTTAATCTCACACCTCATTTATCTTTATTCCATTCATTCATTCATTCATTTTTCTGTGTGTCATCTTGACGTGGTGGCGAGGGAGGAATTAGTTCCGGTGAAGCAGAGTTGTGTTTCCTGCGTTGTCAGCAGAATGATGGAGGGAGTCACGTGATGCTGAAGATGAATGACAGAAGCAGGTCTTCTGAGGGGAATGTGACGGTTATGGAAAATGGGCGGTTTTGAATAATCAATCATTTGCTACGTAGGTTCTACGTATGTGTGTCCTACGTGCTTCGTAGGACAGACAGACTCCTCTGATTATAGTTAGATTTAGGGGCTTTTCTGTGTCAAACTGTAACATACGTACATCGTAACATCTCTTGTGTCCTTTAAATCCTAAAAACTACAATCATTCCTTGGCACACGTTATGACTCACTGCTACATTCCACTGCAGTCCTTCATCAAAGCCTCTCGACGTGGCCATAATACATCTTTTGTGTGCATGTGTCTGTGGCCGTGCGTGCACTGTAGTTGTCGGCGCTCAATGCTTACACGTCTACGTGTGTGTGTGTGTGTGTGTGCGTGTGTGTGCGTGTGTGTGCCTCTCCATTAGGAACAACGGCCAAGCATGTGGTATTTCTGGCGGGGAATACGGCCAAGCACGGCCTGCGCTGCAAGGCCTGCAAGATGAGCCTGCACCACAAGTGCGAGCACGGCGTCGGGAGGCAACGCTGCCAGGGAAAGCTGGTAAGATATGCCTCCGTTCCACCTCTTCCTCTGCCCATTCAGACTTCCTGTGAACGTCTACCTACGGCTAGCGTCTACCGACAACAAGTTGGTACGAAGGGGTGGTGCGTTGGCATGGCATATGGAGTTCCACAGCGCAGCACACAGGAGACAGATGGTGAATATATACTGGCAGATATCAGAGGATATGTGGGATTGTGCCGTTTCAAACGGTTAACGCTTATGCTTAATTCCTGACGTTTATTTATATCCCGCCTTTGAAAAGAGTTGGCCTGTGTGCTATTGAGTTATTGAGAGTAAACCCAAACAGTACAATCGGTGTGTTATTAATGGTAGTGGTGTTAATAGCACTTCGTCGTCGCCCTTCGTCATCGTTAGACCGACACTGCTGTGCGTGACTGTTGTGTTAGGAGAGAAGCAACCTTCTTCCAGGACCTCCATCAGAATGCACCATGGTATCAAGATCAAGAGAGTTGCACCCCCCCCTGGGTTTGATGAATGAACAGTTCATAGATAACACACTCTGGGGACCCGAGGCATTGTCCTGCCACCACTGCCTCTGCTTAACATGCGAGATCAACTGTGCCAATTTCCGGTAGCACTTTACGATAAGGGTACATTACGTAACCATTAATTAACATTAGTTTTCATTAGTCTTTTTCACCTGCATAGTTCTTATTGGAAAATGCCGCATATTAAAGCACTTTGGGTGTCTTGAAAAGTGCTATATACATGCAATGAGTTATTATTATTATTATTATTGTTATATTCGTGTCGTAACGCGTAATAACGATTTTGTTTGTCCGATTTTTGTTGCTTTTTCGGACGTTTATTCATTATGTGACTAAAGGATGATTTTTCGAGCTTTTGCAGAGATTGACCGTGAGTTGACTGAGACCAACTCACATGAGAAATGTTCAAGCCCCACCTTCTGTTTCAAAGTTCTGGAAATTTTGGAGAGTACAAATCCCCGAGCAGGGACTTTTTGGGCAATAAAATAAATTCCCAGAACTTAATTTAGACCCCGGTTCCTGCAGTGGAAACGCAGCGTATCGCGCTCTCTCTCTCTCTCTCTCTCTTTTTTTCCATCTCGCTCTCGAACACATACACACACACAGACAGCGTGTCGGCATTGTAATGAGGTTGTTTGGTTGCGATAAGTATCGTCTGGGTGCAGGGTGGGTGGTAGGGTGTTTTTCCAGGGAAGGAAGTGGTCATGAATGGATGTGCCAAGAACCACTCGTCAGTTTGCTGCCTCCCATCGCAAACCAGAAAACTGGCCGGCACCACCACCATGCAGGGACTTTTATGTCATTGACAAACACTCATCTGCTATCATACACACATGCACACACACACACACAACAACACACACACACACACAAGTGTGCACACAACAACACACACACACACACACACACGTGTGCACACAACAACACGCACACACTCTTGCGCAAACACACACCCGTGCAGAATAAAAACACTTTAATCATCCTTTGATTTGCACTGCCAATGTTTATGTTCCTTTGGATATGTTATGGATGCCAGTTGTTTCCAAGGACTGTCTCACTGGGATCTTTTGTAATGGCTTGGAGCGAGTCAATATTACCCTGTTAACCTGGAAAGGGTGGGATACCTAGTGAGGTGCCCAGAAGAAGCACAGGCCCTTCAGGTCGTACATGTACTGATACAATTCTACTTCATGTTGTTCTCCATGAAAAGAGTGATTTGAATGCTCTCTGCTGATATTAAACACAGGATCCTAAGACTGTAAGTGTAAGGTTCTCCCTCTCTGTGTTTTACCATAGCTTGTGCCTGTAATCCAGTGCTTGGAGGATGAGCCTCCTTGCCTGGATAGATAGGATCAGCTCTCAACAGTGGAAAATGAGGTTGAAAGGTCAGGCATAAAACGGGAAGCGTCCCCAGAGGAGTACAACTCTAAATTAGGGTTTGCTTTAAACTTGCACACTACTTCTCAAGCTTGTTTCTCTTGGCCAAAGAACTTTTAGTTTAGCGCTTGTGTATTTGAATTTCATAAATCACCGTCATATGATCATCTGTGAAATATCTACCGCTGACACACTTCATTTCAAACAGAATGCGACAATTCACAGTGAAATTTAAATGTCACATCTGGATGGCATAGCAGGGCAAGGCTTGCTAAATTAAAATTGAGACGTCACAAAGTTACAGTCCAACCAAAAGTAATTCATTATGTAACCCTAACAATCAGGCCGTCCCTAATGTTATGGAAAATTGGCAGCGGCTGCTGAATAGTCATTTACTATGAGCATGAGGCAGAAGCTTGTATAAGCGACCTGACAGTGAATTCAGATACACGTAATTAAGAAGCTAGATATGGAAGATGTCCACTGGTCCCCGTTACAGAAGAACATCTGAAGAACTGGAGGAGGCAGCAGCAAACTTGGTCAAGCTAATCCTTAAAAGGCCGTGTCTTCCTTCACTGCATTCGGGAACTATAGCACAAGGACGCATGGTATTTCAGTGGCTAGTGGGTTCCGGATTTGATCCCCAATGTAGCCATAGCCATCCTTACGCAAGAACCGCTAACGCTAACCCCTACCAGCTGCTGGATGACCTGTATCTGTGGTCACTGCTATGTGGAAGAAATTGCTCTGAAATGACTAATTCGTCATTTGAGTAAATACGAAGGCCAGACTTTTGGATAGGTGTGGATAAAATAATAATGAGTGGAAAATATTCCAACAGAAAAAAATATGTACAAAGTGAGTAAAAGGGAAGGAGTCTGGTATCGTATTTGTCATTTGTTATCAGTGGGTGCATCAACCAGGCATGTTTTCAACCGTTTTAATGGATTTGCTCCCGACCGTCTGACAGCCCCAAAGAAGGGCCGAGACAAAACCACCATCACTTGCTTATATTTAGCCCCCTGATTAGCTATGCCTATCGACCCCAACTTGGTACATGACTGTAATGAATGGATAAATGATAAAGATGGTAAACCAGGCTTTTGAGATGGGAGGAAAGGGGTAAACGTCTTCTGTATGTTTTATTCTGCCTCATGGCACACCGGATGTTCCAATAAGGTTCAATGTATACCGCATGTGAAACGCACTACAACATAGACGTTACAGTCGATATTGATCTATGAACCTTGTAGCCTGTTGCTACTATACAGTGAATTATTAGTTATGTGGGCGCAATACACATAATCCTCAAATTACAAGACAAATAATGTCAGATGAGCCAGTTGGTCTGCGTTAAAATTGCACTCTGGATAAACTCTGTGGGTGAACAAATATCTGGGCCGCTTCTGACATTCTTTTGTGAGCTTGCAACTTGATGCGTGGTTATGTAAGATTACAAAATGCCAGAGAAGACCCAGAGTATAAGTACGATTGCATTAGGATTTGAACATTCCCAAATGTCCATTTGTTTTGGTTGTCACTTTTTAATCCCAATGTATGTTATAGTGAATGAAGATGAGTCTTGTGCGGTTCTAGTATAGTGGTTATCCAAACAGAACCAGCGACGTTGGGGCTGTCTATGGTGTTTCTGTATAATCCTTCAACCCTCACTAACCCTCCTCTGCCTCCCCCCCCACACCTCCCCTGCTCAGCCCAAAGGCTTCCGGCGATACTACAGCTCCCCATTGCTGATCCAGGAACAGTTTGGATGCATCAAAGAAGTCATGCCTATCGGTAAAACACACCGCTTCTTCCTTTCCTCCCCGCGGTTCAGTTGTGAAATGTCAACCCTGTTAAATTAGACAGTGCAGTGATGCACGTCTACGGTGCTAGCGGTAGCATGCTAGGATACACGGGTGGATGGCTCCTTGATTTATTGGGCCGTCTATCCGGGTGTCCGTCCGGTTCTCCTCTCTAGCGTGCGGCAACAAGGTGGACCCGGTGTACGAGGCCCTGAGGATGGGCACATCCCTGGCTCAGAAGGCCAAGAGGGCCAGCGGGTCCGAATCCCCGCACAGAAACTCGGTAAGGTTTGCGTTCAGCCGATGGGATTGACTGGTGAAACTGTATTTGTGTCTCTGTTAAACATACATGACATCTACACGTCTATGTGTCTTTTGCGTTTTGGGGTGATAAGAAATAAGTGGTGTGCTTGCGGCATATACTCCCATGTGTGTTGTATTGTTTTAAAAGCGATGTTATTTAAATATCATTATTATTATTAGTGTGATAAGTGATTAGGAGTGTTTTTAATGTTTTGTGTCAGTGTTAAGCGACAGTTTTCCATTCATATCAAAACAGCTGACAGTTTTTAGTACATAGCACTAAAAAGCACATAGGCGGCTACATTCAGTTTGAAACTAGTTTTCCAGACGAACTCACACTAATAAAGAGCAGCCAGGACAACGACGAGAGGTGATGTCAGTGGAAAACACAGACCTTTTCTCTGATTGCGACTCGCTGGACGGCCCCCCGCACCTCGCGGCTGCGGAGCCAAAACACTCTCCGGCTATCTCATCCCGTTTCCCTCCGCGCGTTACGAAAGAAGAGGCTTAGCCAAATCGCTTTTATCACGCCGACCGTCGCCTCGTAGCGCTTGGCTCTGATATCTGAAGTCTGCCGTCCTGTCCGGCGCAGCTGTTAAGAGAACGGGGGCGTGTGTCACCAGAGCCGGGGGGGAGACGCTGTGATCTCAGCGGGGCTCACCATAATAGCTACCAAATGTCTGTCTCAGCAACAGCATTTCTGTTTCTGAACGTAATGCCTGAAATGTCGAGCGGCGGATTGTTGCTTTAATCGAAGGGTCTACTTCTTCTCTTCGCGTCGGGAATCGGTTCAGTTTGAATCCCGGGTTTTGAATGTTTGTTTGCGTGTTTGTGTGTTATGTGTTGTGTGTCACAGACTAGTGACTTGGACAAGGTTCCTGAGGAAGTAGCAGGCCACACTAGTGGCCGCAACCTGTCCAGAAAGCACAGTGATGATGGTGAGTTTCCACTGAGGGGGCATCTGGAAAAGCCGTCACGCTTCCATGGGTGGTATTTTGTTGTATGCAACCAGAGAAGCAAAACAAGGTTGGATGCACATTGTTTTACTCTGAATGATGTTAAATACTCACTGAAAACATACCAAGCGTGACTGGTCTTCATTGCTGCCTATGAACCCTTTATTACTTGTTACTTTAATAATATAGCATTGTTTTTAATTGCCGCTTGATTGAATAGTGGTTAGGTCTGAATAGGATGGGATCCCTGGTGGGCTCCAGTGTATTGATCTTTTACATTCTGCAGTATTGAACACATATCAAAATTAATAAATAATTGTGGAAGTGACTATAAATAGGACGAGTGTCAACGTTGGTATTGACACGCTAGCGCCCCCCTCTGGTTTGGTTTCTTTTTTAGCTTTTTGTTTCATAATGGCACCCCCCCGCTGCTATACCCTACTTCGATTCTCCTGACCCCGCCGTGCAACGATTTGAAAAACGACTGATTTTTAAAAGCAGTCGCAGCAGTTCTTGTGTCCGAGCTGCGTGGCTCCAAAAAAAAAAAGGGACCCCTGATTTGCCAAGACGTCGCTGGCCAAGATGGCGTCGGTCACATGTATTACGTTAAATTATCGAAAACAATGTGTTTGGCGAGAAGATTTGAGGAAAAGCAGACAGCAAACTTGGCCAGAGGGGTTCTGCTAGCATAATGCCAAGACTAGCGCTGGAACATCCCTCAAAGAGAACGGAATAGTGGAGTTGAGCTCAGTCTAAATGTCAGTTCAATGTCCTGCTGTGGCTTTTACCAAAATTCGCTACCAAGATTTGGCCTCCCACTGTTGTAATGCCAGCAGTCTGTTTGAGGTGGTTTTTTTGGTGTCGTTAAAGTTTTCTGCTTTGTCTTTTAGTTTTCACGGACCTTGAGAATGGCACCGAGCATTACCAGCCAGAAAGGAAGTTGGAGAATCTGGTAAGAACCTTTTATGTCATGAAAATATTGTTGTGAATATGGTCACATTTTTAATTTGAAGTTCCATTTAATCCAACTAATTAGTAATTAGTAAGCTGTCGACCAAGCGGAAAGATCATAATCGTAACATTCATAACTAATTCATAAAAGGGAAGACTTTAGTTGTTTTTAGTCGATTCAATGTGGAAAAATGCAAAATGCAATGGATTTAATGGTATATATTGTTTGTGTATCCAAGCTATGAATTCGGCGTCCTTCATCATGTATTTTTAGGATTATCCTGCGTCTCACAGAGCGGCAGTATTCCATTACTTGTACTCACCAATTTTATTTTTGCCCATTTCCACTATTCCTTCTGACTTTATTTTGACTTTTCATGGGGGTAACTCTCTAGCGGAGACTGTAAACCTCTGAGAATGGTCTGAGCTCACTGTAGCGAACTATGAACTCTGAGTCCCAGCCTGAGAAACGATACCGAACCCGCCCTAAAACAATGTGTCCAGGCACGCACTACCCTTGGCCTGGCTCCATCCTTACTGCTGCATTTCCCAGAAGCTTGGGGAAAGGACAAAAAATATATTTCTGTCATCACAAATCATGCCCAGGCAGACTTCTTCTACCGCTGGCATTTACATTTACAGATATGGTCTGAGTGGTTAGTGTTAGTATCATGGCCAGCTCTGGGTTCTGTGCTGCAGTATTTAAGCTGTGCATGTAGGATGCTGACGCTGGCATAAAAATAGTTTCAAGAAAGCGGTTTCGTTTAATACCGATGGTAATTCCAATGGCGTGACATATTTAAGCGGTGAGATTTTTCAAATACACATTTTTTTGATTTGCTTTTATTAGCATCATCAGGTCAGCAACATAGGGGCTCATTATCATCCATGACTTCTGGCTTTCCATTTTATATTCTCATTTTACATGTTTACCCCCCCCCCAACGGTCAACAATGGTGGGGGGGGGGGGGGAAAAAAA
>OMKP01021266.1:12304-26722 GCA_900302375.1 Bathygadus melanobranchus
TACCACAGACCGCCAAATCAACACATCCACAAGCAAACAAACCAACACATGCGAGAATGCGTGCAGCGTGAAAGTTGTAAAACGCACAGGTGTGTTCCCTGCACATGCCCAGTCGCCGCCTCCCCCGCTGAGCAGCCAGATGAGTGGTGGTATGTTGAGCACAGCCGGTGGCGGCCTGTTTGTCTGTCTGGTGACAGCTCCGTTAGACCTGGGCGGAGGACAGACAGATGGAGGCTCCACGGGGGTAATGAGCCCTGCGTGCGTCTTTACCGCTCCTCATCGGGGGAGGCGGGGGGGTGGGTTGTGCTATTGAGTGCAGAGCCAGGGAATCCGCAACATAGACAAAAGTGCTGAGTGAATCGATTAAAGTTCTTTCAAGCCATAGGTTTTAAGATCTAAAACTAGCTACGTGATTGTGCGATAGTTTCATTTATCATCATTTATTTATTTTGTATTGAGAATTCTCTGTTCACGTCATTGGATTTCCCTAATCCAGCCTTCATAATATATTCGTAGCTTGAAAAAGAAAGTCTGATGTCTTCCATCTTTCTACTTTAAGTCAACGTCAGCTATAACTTCAGGGCAGTGATGCGGTTCAACGTGACCAGATTCTCATTGGTCGATGCTGTGCTTCTCTTCTTCAGGTCCACAGGGTCAAATTCTCTTGTTGCCGGGATAATTTATCTCATCTATCACTAGGAACTTCAGGCTGGTGGGCGGGGCAGGGTAGTACCTCAACAAATGATAGCATTTTTCATGATTCCAGTGTGACAATCATAAATGCAGAGGTCGCCTTGCAAAATGCATTGATGCACCTTCAAATTCCGACAGAGTGACGACAGATCATATGGGCCATGAAAGAGCAGACAGAGCCGTGCTTGCTCAAGCAGGATTACAGGTAGGATTTCAGGTAGGCTGCAGACAGAAGCCAGAGCATTTTTGGCTGGGAGTTGAAAACACGACAAGTCTGATGTATTTCTGATGATCAAACGGATTGAAGCTGGGGTGGCTGAGCCGGTGCTGGAAATGGTAGGATGCAGGGATACATCTTGCCTGCTAATTGTGCTAACACTTCCTCCCTAGTCACTTCCTCTCTTCCCACACCTTCCTCTGCTTTTCATTTCCTGTGAGCTTATGAGAAACCCAGGGAGGGGAGTCTTCCATCTCCCACTCGTGTTGAAGACTAAAGAACAGATGGCAGGAGGACTTAAGCCTGGCACTCTGCTGTGAACAATAGCCTCTCCTACTCTCTTGTGGTGGCAGTAGTGCATTCCAGCACTGATCGATGACAGTGTGATTACAACAAAGCACAGACAATAATGTTGGCGAAGACGTAACCATAGTCTTAGTTAATCAACTGTGTGTGTGTGTGTGTGTGTGTGTGTGTGTGTGTGCGTGTGTGTGTTCTCTAGGAGCAGGAGAGACTTGAGCTACAGAAAGACATTCTCCAGCTCAACACCTATGTGGCCTTGTTCAGCTTCACGCCTCAGGACAACCACGACCTGGAGATGAGGTTTGGTTGTTTATACACACACACACACACACACACGCATGATCTAAAAGTCCCAATACCTGTTAATTCCGTGAAGCTATGTAGGAAACGCAGTTGGCAGGTGATGCTTTTGCTTTGACGTGACGTGATATACACCCTTGCTATTGACCTCACAGTACATTATGACCTCAAAAAGATTGGTCACCATGATAGCACTAAAGCAGCAATCAAGTAAAGATGTGTCTGTGTCTTTAAATGCATAGTTACCACATATTTGTTGGACCGATGTATTCAGTGCTCGAAGATATACGAGAAAGACATCTGCCAAAGTGATCTGTCCTCCTGCATGTGTGCTCGTCGTTACCTGTCACCGTGCAACTTCATCCTGTGGGAAATTATAAACGTTATTCAAAGTGTACCAGAGGCCAAAGTACCCATGAATAGATTCACATAATTATCTAATTAACTTCCTTTTTTTTGAAGGGAGGGTGTATGAATATCATTTCATCATGTGCCCTGATTAGCAGCACCTGACGGGTTATAAATATCTCTCAATGTCATGTGTAGCATCATTCATCCTGATACAAGTAGCCTCTTGAAAATCTAGCTTAGTTTAGTTCACCTAAAACCACGATATTTTGTGTGTTGGTTGAAGTTGACATGTGTCAATCTTCTTTGTCGTCTTCAGTTCTCTGAGCCTAAGACATACTGTCTTTCTTCTTCTGGAGAAGCCACAAGAACATGATAGAAATACTACAATATTTTGCATCACAGCAAAATGTGTCTTTTTTCATCATCTTCAGTTCTCTGAGCTCCAACACATATCTCCTTCAATCCCCGGAGAAGCCACCACAGTATGGTGACCCTAACCCTAACCCTAACCCTAACCCTAACCCTAGCCTCTAGAAAACTAGCTCAATTCAGTGCTACGACTCATTACGCATCTTCTTCCCTATCTGGGGTGATGCCGCGGTGAGATTGCCCAGATAGAAACCACGTGTCACATCGAGCGTGTTGTGTTGTACAGCACAATAACTCACGGAGGGCCGCGCCCTTATGTTATTGTCCCCCAAAGCTTAGCTCCCAATTTTCTCCCCCGCGTTAACCGTGATGTATAGCGCATTGGCCTGTTAACGTCCCCCTGAAATTGGCCCTCGGGAGAAAGAACATTCTTGCACTCCTTCATCCCAAGACGTCTCTTAACACCCTTTCAATACGACCATCTATCTCTTTCCCTTTTCTCTCTCTATATATACTGTATATATATATATACATGTGTATGTATTGTTTGTTTCATGTTGTGCTATCACGCACACCCATACGTACATGTCAAGCTCAAACATGCCGTCTCTCGTTTGTTCACAACAAACTCCAACCGGCTTCATTTCGTATGCATGCAGTATTTCTGCAGGACATCCACTCCCCAAATAGCTGCTGCACATTTACAAGCCGGACCAAGTGTTGTCATAAATCTTTCCTCTATTAAAACCTCAACTCAGTGTGTAGCTCTCTGGGTTTCTATTCCAGCTCATAATTACAACTTTTAAGAGCCAACTCCAATGGAGCAGAATTAAGTGAATTAGTCAATGCCAATTTTCCATTTTTTTTAGGTCAAACTGAGCCTTGTGATTGTTTGAATTGCCATAGCTCTGATGACCACTTCAAATGCAAATCAATAGCCAATAGACACCCACTATAAACATGGCTATTAAATATTGTAGCAGTAGCCTGCTACACGCCACCTGAGTGGCTTCTGCTGGGCTCCTCCGATGACCAAGACACAGGATGTTGTTGAGGAGTTGAAATAGTTTGTAGGCAGAGCAGGTGGTAATTGTTTGACCTGTCAGCGCTCTCTCAAGTGTGTGTGGTGATGGCTGGTTTACCTCAGGTGTGCAGCCTCACCCGGGCCTCAGTCGGTCTAACTCAGGCCTGGTGAGGTGCGGTGTTTTTGGATGGCTGGCTTGTATATTTGAATAGATCACAGTACCTTGTACACTTCCTGTGGTTGGAACAGTGTGTCTCATGAATCACGCCACCGCTAGTCGAACATGTTCCCAACGTGAGTGCCAGTGTGGATGTCTTCACAGCTACCGCAGCACTGTTCTGTGAAACATGTCGACTCTTCCCAGCAATCGGACAGTCAGACTTGTAATTCAATAAAGGCAGGGGGGGAAAAGTCAACACCATTTACTAGACAAGGCATTTTTTGCTCGGTCAGAGGTGGCTTCCTATTGGTGGAAATAGGTCTGTGGCTTTGAACAGATGCTTGCAATTATGACACAGATTGAATCACTGGGTACTGATGTTCCACGTAACAATACAAAACAAACAGGACGTAGGCAAATTACATCCAACGGGAAGAAATCTGACCTTTTCAACGATCGTGGAACACGGGAAGGATTTGCTTTGCTTGCCTTAAAAAAAATGTTTTTGTCTCTTACACCACTTCTCAGATAATAGAAAACTATAATATAATGTATTTTGCTTTTTGTGCTTATCCTTCATAGGCCGGGAGACCGGATCCTACTGGCAGATGACTCCAACGATGACTGGTGGAAGGCATGTAACTCATTACTCATATGTCAAGTTTCAATCACCGCTTCCCTCAAGTTCCTTTAGCTTCTCCATCTCCCCTGATTGAATGCCCTTCCCTATAAGCAAGGGTAAACGTGCTTATATAATAGATTGACTGATTAGTCGGTATTAAGGCAGTAAATTACAGGAGGACAGAGAAGCGTGGCAGATAAACCAGAGGATACCAAGGGGCCAGGCGGTGGCTGGGTGGAGACAGGCCAGGCGGTGGCTGGGTGGAGACAGGCCAGGCGGTGGCTGGGTGGAGACAGGCCAGCTTCCCAGACTGTGAAGACACTCATGCATCTTAACAATGTTGTTGCTGTTGTAGGCGGCCTGTAGTCTGCAAGTAAACAGAGATGTCTGTGCTGAGGCTTAGGCATTGGTCTATATAGCTCCCAGTACAGACCGATGTGCTTGCTATCTGGATCAACCCAGCATATGGAAATAGATGAGCTAATGGTTTGCATTATTGATGACATTCCCGGAAAAAATCTTGGGGTGGGGGGGGGAAACCCTGAAAATGAATTTTTCTTTGTTCAGGGCATAATTGAGGACAGGATTGGCTATTTCCCAGCAGCCTATACTCACCAGGTGGATGCCGGGGACCAAGTGTTCAGGTGCAACAGGACATTCATTGGCTGTAAGGAACAAGGACAGATCACCCTCAAGGAGGGACAGGTAGGATCCTTCCTTCGGTCCTTTCTTGCGTTGTGAACCATACCAAGTTTTGTTAAGAGTCAAACCTAAATCTACAGCTGCAAATGTGGTCCATTCATAATCACACCATATTTATTAGTGAAATTATCCAGTAGCCCTTTCTAATGATACCAAGTGTGTTCTTATGCCTCTCACAACCTCACTCTCTTTCCACTAGTACCAAGAATAGACTTGGATTGAATCGGTCAATAGAGAATCACTCTAGTCCACTCTAGTCCAGTTGCCATGATATTAATATTTCGGCTTTGTTGAACTGGAACATGCACCCAATCCCCCACCCCCAACAACACTATCTAAGGGAATTTTTAGATTCAGTGAAGAGACGAGACACTCATTTATTACCAGTCTGCTACCCCTTCCTTCCTATTCACTGGAGACCATGGCTAGTTGCACAGAAGACAGAATACAAACAGCAACGATGGATATCAAACACCAGGCCTCCGTAGACGCTGCATGGACGCGTGTCACGAACATGACGTTGATACAGAGTGAAACAGCGGCCATTACCTTCCTTCTGCCTCCCTTTAGATTTGCGTGAGCAGCGAGGAGGAGGAGAGCGGCTTCATCAAGGTGGCGAGTGGCAAGAAGAGAGGCTACGTTCCCTGTGATGTTCTGGAGATCATCTGAGAGAGAAACCCGGGAGAGAGTGAATGAATGAGAGAGAGAGAGAGAGAGGGGAGGGTGTTATTGCTGGGACACTATAGCTGTCAAGTCTCCTGGAAGCACAGTGGAGAAAGGTCTGGTGAGGCTTCAAAATGGCCACCCGAGAAGCCAATAGGGATGTCGGGCGGAACTTTGACAAATGATGCTTCAGTGGCTATGGCTACACTGTGGTCACTATGGTGGTCAGAGCCTAGCTGCCTCAATTACCCCCATCACCTTAAAGATGCTGCGACGAGGGCCTCTGGACTGGATCACGAGGAGCACGGTGGCCACAAGATTCTTGGATTTAATTTCAACCCGTTCGTTTTGTCACATCACCTTGATTCTCCATAATCTGTTGTCATTAGTTAGTGGAACACGCCCTGACGTTAACAGGCCAACGCATAGTAGTCAAGTATATTTTGCATTATGCTCAGAGGAACAGCTAGTCGCCTGTAGATTCTCCACAGAAGCATAAGATATTTATTTCTGATGGTAGGAGCTAATGTAAGACGCTTATAATGGTTCGAATGCAAACTTATATGTGGTGACGTTTGTTTCAATTTCAAAACTAAAATCTAGAGGTAAAGCCTACAGCTACACACTCACACAGAAGGATATACAGTATGAACTGACTAACATGTAGAAATATTAAAGACTTATTTTTGAATGGTTTATTTTTTTACCGGTAATTTACAAATGTTCATTCCATAATATTCAGTCTAGTCTAGTCTAATTCTTATTTGAAGGTTAAATCAGTGGGGCACCAGCGCATCGCAGCTTAGTGGCTAGAGAACCCCCAGCCGAAAGGTACTTCTAGGCATGCTTGAGCAAGACGCCTAACCCCTGCAATGCACCACATCCACCTGTATCCGGATTTACTGTAATATAACGCTTGGCTGGGGATTTAAAAGATCTAAAATCCATAGCAGGCTCTTCCTATACGTTAAAGGGACCTTTCGTTGATTTTTGAAAGTATTATTATAAGTATGTTTTATATGTGGGGATGGCATGCCAATAACGCTTGCAATACATTCCGATATGATATACTGTGTGCTGTGACAAACAAGATGAACCGCATGCCCCAAGGACGCCATTAATACACTATGGTAACTAGGAAAACTGCATTTGCTCAGCACAGACTGAGCAATGGCAATCCCCTACTCCTGTTAGAGCACCCACCTGAGAACGCCCCGTAAGCAAGGAACTGGCAGGGAGATTCAGGGAGGTGAGTGTAGCAGAGTGCCAAGGTGTCCCAGTGACGGTGGGGGTCCAGTTCCAACAGCTGCCGGGCCATGGGTGGTGTCTAAGCACCAATGTTACGCAAAGCATTATTAGGAGTCCGGTTGCCCTTAGGCCCCCCTACATCTAAAGCATGAACACATGAACAGACGGTATCTATAATTCGAACATGGTTACTGCTCTCTTGAAATGAAGAGGACGGAAACAAGCAGTTTTAAAACATCCTCTGATTGCCTTTCATTGGTCTTCAATCGCACGGACATGTACAGGGTGTTAATCATAGCATTACACATTCTTCCCACTCAGAACCTGTTAAAGTTCTCATCGCCGAGTACACCAGAGGTGTTAACCTTTCCTCCAACGACACTTAGTGTTTGAAGGCTGATTACTGTTGATTCCATACTGTCTTAAGATGTCAACGTTTTATCAGGTTGAAGTGAACTAATTATTTGAATGAGACATTTGAGGCACATGCCATTTGTGTAGCAGACACGTAGCTGCCGAGCACATCGGTCCTCACTACACCTTATGTTCCCTTTCGTTGATCCATTAAGCAAGGCTTTGCCATCGTGTGACATACACAGGTAGGCCCGTAACATCAGACGTGACATTTTAGAGTTAGGGCTTTAACTTTTTGAATGATAATCGTAATCCTGGGATTTCCTTTTGTTGGAAACACTTGTTGAGTGATGATGTACATGACGTATGCACAACATTAAAAGGTACTTAATTTTGTTTGATTTGTCATCTGTTATGTCAGTATTGGTTCTCGGATTAAGTCGATTTTAGTGTATTCCAATGTTATTGTCAACAATCAACGTTATTAGAAAAATACACATTAAGCAATTGACTACTGCCACTGAGACTAATACGTAATTAATAACATGCTATACTGATTTTGTAATAATAGTTATGTAAACTGTATTGTTAGCAATACATAATTCATTAGTTTCGTCTGGACACATTATAAATAGTCAGTGCGGTGGCCTCATCTGGAAGGAAGGTCAAAGGAAATCCTTCGACTGACCGTTTGACTCCAGTGCCCTCCAGTGGTTAACTCAATCATCGCAGATTTTTGCGATTATTGAAGTATAGCATCTGGGCTAAAATTAAAATATACAATACACCACACACACCAGTAAATACAAACAAATAATGTAAATATTGAATTAAGTATAGCACCTGGGATGGAATTATGGAGTTGTAATTTTAAATAATTAAAAAGTAGAGTTAAAGATGTAAACATAAAAGAAAGCATTAAATGGTAAATGCATTACATTTATTATGATTACTAGACTAATGACAGTAAGAATTGGAAGCGCCAGTTGGATTGGAAGTGTAAATCTAGAGAAGGTGTGACTGACACTAGGTTAGCACACATTTTACGATTCACTAAAAGCCAAGAGACCTCCAATCAACGTTTGCTGTGAGATACCACACCACCACTTGTGATGAATGACACACACACACACACACACACACACACACACATACACATACACACACACACACACACACACACACACGACCCATGATAACATAAATACTAGTGTCTGTGGACTTTCAGTGTTCAGTGTTTCCGTATTGCAGTTAAAATGAAAACCAAGAAGACCGGTGCGATCTGAAAGAAGGCATATGTAACAGATGATCGGCCGTCCACGGTGTTTTGTCTCAGTGGGGTAAACACCCGTCCGTCTAAACGAACGGGCGATTCCTGCCGTTGGTGCAAAATGTTAGCAGTTTTAGTTTGTTCATAGTCATCTTTTACACAGAAGGCTGGGCGGAGAGCAGGAACTTGGAGCCTCGGTCGTAGAGGCGTACAAGCGTCCGAGGGGAGCGGGAGCCCCCCCGGCTCTGCTGCAGGGCCTCGCGGTCCAGCTTGTTGAGGCCCTGGGAGCAGAGACGGAGGTCCCCGACTTGCTCCGCCAACCCCTCCAGGCTGGCACTGTCCCAGGGCCCAGACACCTGGCACCCTGGAAGGAGGAAAGTTACAGTGGTGAGGGTTATAAAGTGGACATTAGGTCTCTACCTCCTGAGCTCCTGCCTCCCTCTGAGTGCCCCCATGAGTATACATCTGACATGCTGTGTAAATGGGCAAAGCCGCAATAAAACACACATTGTCTACAACCTCGACCCGACCCCAGGGTTTGATTGGGGGTGTAAACGCATCATGTACCTTGGAGGTTTAGAAGGGTCAAAGGTCTCTGTGCCTCTTTAAGGGAGACCAGGATGCTGTGGAGGCCTGTTGAGGTCACAGATGGGTTTCCTGACAGGTTCAGAAAGGTCAAGTAGGGACAGACTGGCAGACACCTGAAGCAGGAGACCCACAAGAACACAGGAAGACAACTGTTAGGTTCTGTTGCTGTTGTTGTTCTGTGCTGAATGACACATGGAAAGGACACATGCAGACAGACAGACAGACAGATACCTGGCTAAGGTCGCTACGCTGCTGTCCGTCAGGCTGTTTCCGGCCAGGCTCAGGTGGGTTAACGAACAGTCCTCCTGCTGAAAGGGAACACACACACACACTTTAAAGCTTCCATCTTCTTGCTGTTGTGTCACATGACAGACAATTTACACCCTTGATCATTCTATTATTAGCTCACTTTTAGTTATATAGTCCGACCATAACCATGTTATGACCCCTTGTATTATTATTGATTGTGTGCATTTGTGTGTGTGTATGTACCTGGGAGAGGACTTTAGCCAGGTGCTCCAGCGCCAGGTTGTCCGCAGGCCCGCTGCAGACAGCAGACAGGTCCAGGTGTGTGAGGCAGTGAAACGGCAGCGTCTTCAGCACCAGCTCAAAGCCTGTGGAGCCCAGTGCATTGTGGGAAAGGCACACTGACTTCAAGTGTCCTGTGCCTGTCGGATGAAAAGAAAAATTATGAAACAGTTGTTTATGCAGAAAATAGATTTATGCAGAAAATAGACAACTTTGTGTTTTACTTAAATGGTGTTTTATATTATAACATTATATATTATATTATACCAATATTCATTTGTAAATAGCTCTATATTCCGATAGCCATCAATGATATAGAGAGTTTGGTCAGTAACATGGGTCTCCCAGTGCCTCTGCTCTGCAGTAAACAGAAAAATTCTGGTATCCTGTTCTCACTTCATCCAATCAGGAGAGAGAACTCCACAAAGAGGCGGTCCTCCCTGTGCGTTTCAGTGTTGACAGCCAATGGCGGAACAGGTGAATCTACAGATTCCAGCGCTCCCACAGAAACACATCACCCACATGAACCACATTTTCGTGGCTGGACTAGAGAGCAGACCAGAGCTGGTACCTGATAGGGCGCTGGCCAGCAGCAGGCGGTGCTGCTGGAGGAAGCGGGCAGTGAGGCCACAGATCTGCAGGGACAGCCTGGCCAGCAGGGGGCAGTGTGACAGCAGACAGGACAGGGACTCAGACACGCTGTCTCCCAGCGGGTTCATGCTGAGGTCCAGCTCCTCCAGACACTGAAGAAGAAAGAATGAAGGAATGAAATTCGGTTGCGAGTAATGTACCTAATATTGTAAAATAAATGTCCAACGAACAATTTAACAAACTGTTCGTGGCACCGCTGTCTGATATCGTCACGTTAGGACGAGACCCATCTTCGACAAACTCCAGTTTGTTGAATAGCATAAGTATAACTCGATATTGTACATATTATGTAGGCCTACACATGGTACATATATTGTACCATGTGAACATCCAACAAACATTTAAAAAAACTGTTCATTTAAAATTTAAAATTTCGTTCTTGTTCTTGACCTCAAATCTGACTGACTATCGGGCCGAGAATCGGTTCAGTTTGTCTCATAGTGGAGAGGGGCCTTTAATGAATTACGATGAGAAGATATGCTTCAAATGATCAAATATGAGATTTGAAACATCAGAGAGAGAGAAAACGTCCATTATGCTCCAATGTAATGAGCCTCAGTTAGACTGCTTAGAATGGTGTTTTGAATTCATGAGCATATTGTGATGTTTATCACAATATGTACATATATCGTGAATCGTAGACACCATAGTCGGGGAGGGGGCGGTCCTTACCGGGAAGGCGGGGCCCGTCTGGCATTTTAAGGCGTTGGCCACCTTCTCCAGCCCCTCCCCCGTCACGCCGTTAGACGAGATGTCCAGCACGCGGAGGCGGGGCATGGTGACCGCCGTGGCGACCAGCTCAGGCAGCAGGTCATCGTGGAAACGGTTGCCGGACAGCCGCAGCTCGGTGAGGCTGGCCTGCAGCTTGAGAGCCCTCAGGAGCGGGGCCAGGGAGGCGGGGCCGAGGCCCAGACCCCCCAGGGTCATGGAGGGGCCCCCGTCCTGCGCCTCGCACAGCCGGGACACGCGCCCGCTCTCCTCTGCACAGAATCATATGTATGATAAATATAAATCAATAATATATTGAATACCATCAACATCACTACGGCATGCTATTACTGGCTGTGTGTGTGTGTGTGTGTGTGTGTGTGTGTGTGTGCGTCTGTCTGTGTGCGTCTGTCTGTGTGCGTCTGTCTGTGTGCGTCTGTCTGTGTGCGTCTGTGTGCGTGCTCCTCACCCACGGCCAGACTCTGACAGGCCTTCTTGTAGCGCTCAGGGAGAGGCGGAAGATCCCATGAACACACCTCCGCCAGAACCTGCCATCGCAAACACTCATTACATTTACGTTGAGGGCATTTTTGGACATTTTGTCCAAAATAGAGTGAAACAACACCATATCACTGACGGTACAGTAAGATTTGAATAGAACACGGTTCAAGCACACCCTGGTTGGGTCAGTGGGAGTGGGTTAGGGGGGAGAGGCGGTGGGGGGTAAGGATGGAAGCTATGCAGAGTCCGGGTGAACTCTGACCAGGTGAGTGAGAAGAGTTGCGACATTTGCTCGCTCTTAGTGATGCTGGCACCAGTCGGTCAGCTAAAGTAGTTGAGTGGAGCGCTCAAGCTGAGGCATGGGGACTGACTAAAGCACGCACACACACACACAAAACATCAAGAGCGGCCTTATTTGGACCAACGGAGAACGCAAATCAACGGACCCCATGACGTCAACGGACCAACTGTGCCGCGATGTTCCCACAGAACCCCACAGCAATACCCTCTTGTATTAAAAAATAGCCGAGCGTGACCGCCCCCCCGCTTTAAAGACACACTAGACACCACTAAGTGCTCTTCAATGACTGATTGCAGCGGGGGGACCGTACCTCCTCATTGGTGTGGAGGACAGCCAGCAGGAGGTCCAGGGGGGAGAGGAGGGCGCCCTCCTTCTGCAGGGAGAGGCGAGGCAACAGCCCACACTTCTGGTAGTAGCGCTGAGCTGCCTGGTCACACAGCCACGCCACGGTGCACACATCCGCCTCACTGTCACAACCACAAGATAGCAGGGCAAGATGTTGAAGGTCATTATATGAACACGGATCTTAACTGATGACACAATCAATCGTTCAAAGAAATCACACACACAAAGAAAACAATTGTAAATATGAAATTAACCTTTGAGGGACTGGAATGAGGAAGACATCATTTTGAACTCTGACCCTCATCCTGATTGGCATTGCTGTGGGCGTGGCAGCAGCCGTCGTCTGAGCTGGGATCTGGAAGCACGCACACACACACGAATAACAGAAACGCTAGTCCTCGACATGGCTTGATGCAACAGTCACAATAGCAACCATGAAATGTCCGCGTAAACAACGCATTGACCCCATTCGTCACTGAGTCTGAGGTTCCCAAACGTTGGTGAAGGTGAAAAACAAAGCGACAGTGTAGTAGTAATTGTCTAGGACCAGTTAAGAGGTCAGAGGCCGGAAGCTTCTAAAAGACCTAAGATACGGCACCTTTAACGTTGATGTCGGCGTTGTGTAGACTAAACGGATGGACTGCTCGATGCGTTGTTCTAAACAAGTGCCATAAACTAAACTTGGCCATCATATCTCTATTACTAACAGGCCTGCTTGCTTTCTTCCATTTTTATATAATGTGAAGATACATTTGATAAAATATCAAATATGCTATTGAGGACCATCATTTCATTTCGAATGTCTGCCCCAATTCCGCCATGAGCACACTCACTATGCACTGACGATCAACAGAAAGACAGAAATAGAAGTAATAATTCACTAAAGATGGGTGACAGAAATGCTTGCTGACCTGAACGACGTGCGCGTGCGTGTGCGTGTGCGCGTGTGGCGAGGGATGGTGGGGAGGGGGCGTGTCCGAACGCAGATCCTCCTCGTCCGTGAAGGTGGGGCTGTGTGACCTGCTGACCTCCCGCCTGCCCAGCCTGACCAACCCGCTCATCTGTGTCATCTTGGCCTGCCGGGGCTTAGACGTCCCGCTTCTACGCAGAGAGACGCCCCTGCTGGCGGGGGAGGGGATAGCAGTAGAACCTGCGTGGAGGACAGCGTAGAGATGAAAGGTAGCAGTCATGACAAATATATGTTTCCTGTCATAACAAATATACTCTGAGAATCTATATGGATGTTTATCTGCGGGTGCCTTGGTGGCTCAACCCACTGCCGCGCCACATAGGCGATACGCCTCGTAGCGACCTGGGTTCGATTCCCACCTGCGGTCCTGTGCTACATGTCATTCCCTCTCTCTTTCAACACCCTTTCCTGTCTCTCTCCACGCCCCTGTCCATAAAGGCATACAAATGTGGCAGAAATCGTGTTGAAGTAGACTATGCAGTTACTGTAAGTTCCACAAACAGAGATGGACACACACCTCTGCTGGCCACGTCACCGTTCGCCTGCCTGTGCTGACTTCTCGCGGTCGAGGTCATCCAAGCACTGCCCTCCCCGGGCAGTCTGCTCTGCTCCCCCCCTCCGCCACCGACCCTCCTCTTCTTCTTGGGTTGGAGGACCTCCCCCAGGTCATCTTCCAGCCAATCGTCCGCCAGATACTCCTCCTCGGGAACCAGCGCCGACCCGCTACTGGAGGAGGAGATGGCGGGCGTGCTGGTGAACTGTGGCTGGGAGAGCCCCTGGTGGAGGGACTTGGCGCTGCCCAGGCCTCGGATAGCACTATGATACTCCTCCCGGGCGAAGACGTTAGGCGCCGCGGGCTCCGCCACCGCCTCTCTGCCGGGCTCCGGGGCCAGGGAAGGTCCCTGAGCGTGAGCGTCCTTCACCGCACTTCCTCCCGGGGCAGCTGGGAAACGTTGCCTGGGCCGGACGGGCCGCAGGGGACTTGGGAGAGAATCGTCCGAGTCATGGTCCGAGGCGCGGTCAGAGTCGCTGCCGTCGTTCTGAGGAGTGTAGATGAACAGGGAATAGGAATAGTGAGGCTGTTTTAACGCTTTTAAATCTCTTAAGTTTCACCTTAGAGATTTAAGCGCAGAATGTCAAGACAAGCGCAACATTTTTGCGATTTGTAAATGTGTGCAGAGATTTGTCTGTGTGCGTCAGTAGCTATACAGCCTACATACCACCAGGTGGCGGTAGCACCCAGTGATTTGCTGGGCTGGGTTGTGGCTGCAGTTGTGCTGAATACACATTTACAAATCTGATTACACACACACGGATTGAGAAACAGTTACACAACTCCCCATTCACATTTGTAAATAGTTTTGCCACAATAATGGCCCCATACTCACATGTTTTTCCCAAGCATCCAGTAGAATAAAGACCTTCCATTAAATGCAACAAACTGTGTAATCACTACCAGCCGAGCCCCAGTCCCCGTCCCCTCCTACCCCGTAGAGAAGAGCATCCTCCGTCCCCCTGGCCCTGCGACGGCCCGCGGTACCGTTGGCACT
>OMKP01021271.1:0-13260 GCA_900302375.1 Bathygadus melanobranchus
AAGTAGGAGAGTGGGGGGTGGGTGTGAAAGGATAAAGTAGGCGTCACTTCCCCTCTTGCCTTAGGAAGGTTTAGTCCCGTGTTTCCTGTTGTGAGCTGCCCATGCTACAGCCACGGCTCTAATGAGGGACGCGGTTGTTCCTTTGCGCCCACACCCTGCCTACCTGGTGAGTCAGTGGGACAACTCACCATGTGACGCTGCTGGGTTGCTGTGGCTTTTTTCCCCGAAACCTTCTTAAACCATATATTAAGACAACAGTGTTTGTTGATCACAGCATAGCATCTAGTAGTAGTGAGAATATCTATGATTTATATCTTCTGTGGGAATGATGGGGAAAATAAATTGGCGAAATGGGTCAGCCACCAAGGTGGACCACCTGTGTGGACCGATTAGACAGCTTCCCATCTCCTCTCGAGACACCTGGTCCTGGTTTCAATCTGAAGGCCTCACCGGGGGGCTGGCAGGGTGGGGGTTCCCTGCTGGTGGCCCCTCAGAATAGAGAGGAGGAGGAGAAAGCTGTAGAGGATTGGCCCCTCCCTGGCTTCTCTGCCCCTCACGCAAGGTGTGTGTGAGTTACAGTGTGTGTGAGTAGATTGATCCACAGCTTCCACTCCTCCGTGCTCATTAGGGAAGTGAGGAATTATTTCTTCTCGTTGGACTCTCTCTCACACACACACACACACACACACACATACACTCCACACAGCAGTGTGTGAGCCTGCCTGTGGGGGGTTTGGCAGGGGGAATGGTGACATTATTAATATGTCTTTCTCACTGTGTGTTTCCAGGACTGGAAGCAGGTTGGACAGCAGAGAGCCGTTTGCTGTCCTTCTCACTCGGGCTAAATCCGCTATTAATGAAACACTTGCTTAGGGTTGAGGCAGACCTCCTACGTTCCTCCTAGGCAATGCACTTTCAGCTGTGTCAGTAGGTAGAAATACCACCACACCACTATACAGTCAAGAGTCAAATGGTAGTTTTTCTTTACTCCGTGTTGATGATTATAATGTCATCTACCCTTTAATTAAAAAGGGATTTTCTTTTTTTCTGTAGGCAGATGTCAATTAATCCTTTGACCTGTGTGGTGTGTTTTTAATTGAAATGTGTTTCCCTCTCAGCTGAAACTGTTTGCCGTTGTAGTTTCTAGTCCTTTATGGCAGGATTAGACTTGTTCTTTGAGTTGCTAGCATGCAGTCAGCACCGGGACTTTCCTTTGTGCGTGGTAGGAGTTACGCATCTGCAAGTCATTAACGCAGTAAGAATCATTTGGTGTGTGCATGTGAACATGATTTGTGTGTGTGTGTGTGTGTGTGTGTGTGTGTGTGCGCGCAAAACAACATACGGTTTAGAAAGAAAAGTCAGTCAGTATAGCTTTCGCTATATAGTTAATTCAATTTGTTTTAAAACAACACTTGCAATTAAATTAGCTTAAAGGCCAAACCATATGATTATATGCGTGAGATGCTATGTGGCTCAGTCATAATGCAGAGTTTGAACCATACCCGGGTCTAAGTGTGTGCCCTCACATGTCAAAATTGAAAGTGTCATTTGGTCACTTTTCATATCATTTGGAGGTGCAATAAGTTGTTTATAATTTAAGTGGTTTATGTAGCAATATTTTGGTGTGCGTATTGAAGATTCTGATGCTTTGATACTATGATATTTGGCTTTAAAAATCTATTTGGTTTGACAACCTGTTGCAGTTCTGTACACTGGACAAGCCTTATTGATCCCTGATTCCATTTATGGATCAGCTGTCTCAAGTCACACTGGGTATGGAGCTTCTATTGTAGCACTAAAGAACATCTGGGCTAAACACATATTTACAATATGGTTGGTATTAAAAAACAACAATCAAACCCATGTCACTCCAGCAGAATTGTACTCAACGATGACTCGTGTCTAGACAAAGCTGCATGACATCATGTTGGGTCTGGTTGATAACTGCACAATATCCTGCAACTGCCACTGAAAAGTACGTATTTTATGTATTTTTTTAAATTGAGGAAACATGTTCCCACCCTCATGCACTTGGGCTAGCTTGAGTTGAAAGTACTTAGCACTTTGGTGTTTGCTTGCAGATGCATGGGCGATTTGGACTTTGGAGTTTAATGGCCACAATGGGTGCAGGATTGTGAAGTCTTGTGTTTCTAAGCCCTTGTGTGTCACACTGATATAGACCCCGCTCCCCAGCCTGGCCTGGAGTGTTTTTAAACAAAATGGACAGTTTTTTAAATGACACATGCACAGACATGCAAGAACACACACTATTTCAAGATTTCAAGTATGATATCAATCAAAAGGTCATGGATTGCCTTGCTGCCTTCATGTTGCCACAGTCTGATTTAGTTAGCTTCTCCTTCTTCTGTCTCTTGATCAGACACAGACCCCCGTCTCCTGGAGAAGCAGGAGCAACAGCAGCCTACATATGTCGCCCTGAGCTACGTTAACAGGTAAACTTGCACAGACATAAGTAGCACACCTTTACAACAAGACAGCAACATTTTATGTACGTATCTATATGGAAGTATGAGCGTTGGTATAGCTTAATTCTTTGAGGATACAAGTCACTATCACAATTCCACAAATTATTTGAGCTATGTGTAGCATTGAAGTAGGATAGGCTTGGTTATGGTCTACCTCAAATGCTGCTACTATGTAGTTTCATTAGTTTCATTTCAGTTAAAGTTTCATCTGGTGGATTACTCAGAATAAATTGTTTTTGTTAACTGTGTTTTAAAAGGCCCTGGGCTCATCCCAGTGGTCTTTGATATGGTGTTTGACTAGGGTTGTAAAGATTAGGGTTGTAAAGCAACAAGCCAGGGTACAAGGGGGTCTACCACTGTCTCCCTGCTTCATGAACACATCTTGATGTGGTATCCACTTAATCTGTTAATTTCACTTTTGCTTTAACTATGTCTGTGTGAACATTTCATTTTTACAGCGTACATTCACTAACAATTTAACTATCCATTATAAAAAACAAAACAGCAATGTTGGATCTTAGATATTCCTTTCATGGGTACAGATCTAATGATACATTAACTCTAAGCACATGGTGTGGCAGTAGCAAACCTCCAGCTTTGAATCGTGAATCTCCTGCATGACATTGCTTAGTATTGCTGCCACACACTCTACCACTGAGCCACATGGACATGTGAGGTGACAGAGGCAAATCAGATGTAGGTTAGGGTAATGTAATCCTAGGGATAGGGTTTCTTCCATACTTGGAAGAAATGGTTAGCTTGGTGAGTATAGTAAAATGGCATTAGTATGCTGGAAAACCAGGTTTAATGGAAGTACACATCAAAAAATCATCACCAACCATTGTGGCAAAATCCACCATAAAAACAGACTTTTCCCTTTAAGTCCCAACCAGCACTGGCAAGAGGCCATGGTTAAGATAGGTGAACTTCAAATCAATCCATCCACTTTATTTTTTGAGATATAGACATGACAGAAATTTGGCATGGTTATACTATGGAATCTCCTCTTTTTAGCCATCTTGCACCGAGCCTACGTCATTGTGATGCATAGTTATAGTCATTACAAAATAGTATATCTCTACCGTCTTTAATCTGATTGCTCTGATTGTATCACCATATTACCACATTCGGGCATCCTTTGTATCTGTCACTTGTTCTACAAGCTCTACAAGTTCTACAAGCATGGATTCCGTAGGACACCTAATAACACTAATTAATACAATAGGGTTCCTATGGATTTCGTAGAACCCTTATAATACTAAAGAATACAATAAGGTTCCTATGGATTTCGTAGGACCAAAGGATAGCAAAATTAACTAGAGAGCATAGGCCTTGGTGAACAGGTAAGCTTTCAATTGTTTTTTAAAAGTGTCCAAAGACACAGCGTTGTGGATCTTTGCCGGGAGAGAGTTCCAGAGGGCCTGAAGGCCCTGTCCCCAAAAGTCAGCAGGTTGGTGCGGGGGGTGGTGAGCAGACCCAGGCTGGGGTATGGGAATGAAGGACATCTGATAGATACTGGGGGACAAGGGAATGGAGGGATTTGTAGGTGAGGAGGAGGATTCTAGGAGATGCGAGACTTGACCGGGAGCCAGTGAAGGTGGATGAGTTGTGCGCTTATTATTTTAGATGCACCATGTCGTTAAGGAGCAGGTAAAGTTAGGCATCTTAAGGAGGCCTCCAGGTACACTGCACACTTTGGGGTCGAAGCCACAAGCTTTTGGTCTGGGAGTTAAACACTGTAACCCCTAGATCTGTCTGGCCCCTGCCTGACAGATCTAACGGTTAGGGCTGTGGATTAATCTACTCACACACACTGTTAGAGACTGCAATGTGTCTCTTGAGGACAGACTGTAGGAGAGACACCAAAGGGAGGTGGAAATCTCACCCTCATATCTCCACTGCTGGGCAGATTCATGACGGAGGCTGCACGGCGAGAGCACCAGACTGGGAGGAAGAAGCCCCAGCCCAAGCTTTCCATCTCCTTGAGCAGCAGCGGGGGTGGCCTGTCTCGCAGTGGCCTCAACACACCGCCCCCCCGGCACGCCAGCGGCAGTCTCACCCCACCAGTCACCCCACCCATCACCCCCTCCTCCTCCTTCCGCAGTAGTACCCCTACAGGTGACAATATATCTCTCTCTCTCTCTCACCTGACAAAGCCTTAGCCTCAGGATGGCGGGCTGATACTGTGGCATTTCAGGTTGTAATGCAAACTTGCAAGATCCATTGAAGGTTGGCTTAGTAGTGAAGTACTACATAGAATTAAAATATGATGGGATTCTCATAAGAGGGACGTAGGGAGTACATTTTCCCATGTCTATATTTGGTGAAACATATATTTTAATGGTATGTCTTGTCTATTTGGACTTCAGTGGTTTGTAGGTCAGACACATATTTACTTAGCAACCTTATTTACTCATTGATAATACAGTTGCATCCAATGTTCCACAGGACTCCAAGGAATAAGGCTTAATTCTTTCCCACAATGACCATGTTTCTCTCTAGCCCCAGGCTTGGCCAAAGGAAGTAGCCAACATGGGAACACAGAACCAAAGCCAAGACAAACCTAACACGTGTGGAGAAAATATTATCAGCAGAAAAGCTTTCCATTGTCTCTATGTTCCTGCCAATGATTAGTCATTCAACAAAACCAAAGACTAACATGTATGATCTGCTGTTGCTCATGTACCGACTCACTCATTCACTCACATTTTGGCTCACTCTTTCTCACACGATGTCCACATGCCAACACCCCCCCACACACACACACCACACACACACACCACACACACACACACACACACAGGTAGCGAATGTGACGAGGAAGAAGTGGACTATGAGGACTCGGACAGCGACGAGTCCTGGACCATGGAGAGTGCCATCAGCTCTGAGGCCATCCTCAGCTCCATGTGCATGAACGGTGGTGACGAGAAGCCCTTCGCCTGCCCCGTGCCGGGCTGCAAGAAGAGATACAAGGTACAACACTCACCATGTCTCTCTCTCGACACAATCTTTCATACAAAGCCTCGTCTGTTCAATCGTCCATACCTCCAGATCCCTTCCAAAGCCCCTTTGGCAAATTTCTCCACATCGCTGCCAAATTGAGACAAAAATAGACACCATGCTGTTCCGAGTGGAAAACAGGGTGTTAGTTAAGCATTACAGCATGTCAACACAAGGGTATATATGAGTACACTTCAATGATTTAGAGTTTTTACTGCATTTTCCATTCACATCTGGGGGCGTGTGGTTGGAATAAATTATGTGCAGCTTGAGAAAATTGCATCTCTGACATGAATGACACTGACTCAAACAGTGGTCAGCCTTGCAATACGCAGATAACAAGAAGCTAAATGACTCTTTACTCTTACTCTACTCTTACTCTAGTGCTGTTATGCTGTAATATATGTATATATAGACGTATTTATCGTATTTTCTTTTTGTTTTATTACATGCATGAGCATGAAGGGGTTAGGCATCTTGCTCAGCGATTGGGGACATTGGGGTTTGAACCCGGGAACCTTTAGGCTGGAAGTCAAACACCTTAACCACTATAAACCCCTGCCCTCTATAATTATCTGTTATAGTTATAACAGTCATGTAATAAAGTATTGTACACCACTTATTCTTAGCCAACCGTGTGAGTATATTAGAATTGCACCCACTCTGAAGTGCCTCACTTACTGCTGTAAACAAACGTTAACTTCAGGTAGTGCTTCTACTTTTAACATGAATACACTTAGCATTGTCACAGGTGAAGGAATTATAATTCATCACGCTCACCTTCATTTTGCAGAATGTGAACGGTATCAAGTACCACGCAAAGAACGGCCACAGAACCCAGATAAGGGTGCGCAAGCCTTTCAAATGCCGCTGTGGGAAGAGCTACAAGACATCTCAGGGCCTCCGGCACCACACCGTCAACTTCCACCCGCCCGTCTCTGCTGACATCATCCGCAAAATGCAGCAGTAGCGTCGAGACGGCGTGATCCAACCAGCAACCACCTGCCACTTCTGTTCTCCAATCGCCAATCACCAGCCACCACAGGTTTTCTACATTATCTCTCTTTTTCTCTTTCTCTGGCCTTGGTTACACTTACAGTTTAAGCACAACGTTTGTGATTGGATCTCGCCAGGATGCATTAACTGCCAGGTATAGACAATCCCAGATCGGATCTAGGTCGCATATGGAGGTGGTTTGGCTCACACTTTACTAACTGATAACAACAGATAACTAACTATGTTATTAAAACCACGCCCCATGTCCTGATTTGTGGCACATGCCTCTCGGTTTATTCCCATTAAAAAGAAAATAAATAAAGGTAAGAATTTACTAAATGAGTAGAGTGTAGAGTGTTTGCGCACCTAAGTGAAGTCAGTTTCATATTAATGACAAAAGTTCATGTAACTCTCTTTCCAGTCATGTTTAAGTGGGAACGAGATCTGGAAGAT
The DNA here is from genome assembly GCA_900302375.1 of Bathygadus melanobranchus. Lineage (NCBI taxonomy): Eukaryota > Metazoa > Chordata > Actinopteri > Gadiformes > Macrouridae > Bathygadus > Bathygadus melanobranchus. Next base: position 6,936 of record OMKP01021271.1, read on the forward strand.
CCGATCGCAAAAGTCAAATTGAAATGTTTAACCAAGTCCTCGCTCTCTCACTCTCTTTCTCTTTTTTGTTAGCTTCTTTTGTTAGATTCTTTACAACAGTGGTTGATTATATGTTGACACCATAGTATTCCCAATCACATTTTTTAAATGTATCCTCAAAAAACGTTTTTATCCACATTAATAGGCTCTTGTTTTACTGCTGGAAGTTAATTTGGTGTGGTGTAAGCAGTTGTTGGGAACACAAGATATGCTGTAGACTAAACAAACTCATTACACATTTAAAGTTTTTTTGTCATCTATACAGTGCAGGTTTTTGTTCTTGCATTAAAAAATGTTTTGTATTTTTGCACATTCATATATATTTATCATTCTTTTTCAACATACATCATTATTGAGGACGGCACAACATAGACATGAGCAGTTTATCAGTTTATCACAAGAACGAGGAACCACTGGTGTGGAGGTGGTCTGCTGTTTAGTTAGCATGGCCAAATTGAAGGGCTTGTTCCTATAGAACGCAACAGTGTTAATGATTACCATTCCAATGCTGTGTCTCTGTAGAGCCCCAGCATGAAACATAGGCAAAAAAAACAATACTCTCAATGTCTGCAGTTTAACCTCAAATGCTCAGTCTAAAACATACGTGTCTGTGAAATGATGCTGCATTCTTTTATTATTTGTTTTCACTGAAGTTAGTCATTCACGTCACCGGAGTACAAATGCTTTATTTTACTTTTTTTTAGTTGGTTAGGAAATATTGTTATTAGTACCAAAAGATGATCTCAGGAGACATTTGAAGCATTTTGGTACCACTATTCTGTCAGCGTTTTTGTGGTATTGACAGTCTGCTTTTTACACTCTTTCCAACTATTTTCCTAGAAGTATGCAGTAGACCTTATTCCTATATAAGATTGAAGCACTTTTTTATAACCAATTGCCAACCAATAAGGAGGCTATTTTGTCCACGTCTCCTGTCTTTGGAATAGGTACCAGTCCATAGTTACCATAGAAACAAGGTAAATGAGAACAGCTCTTCTGGGCTGTTCCAAGAGTGTATCCACATCCCACCTCCAGTATTTTTAACTTCTCTATGAGCTCCTTCAATCATAAAAGACAGCATTCCAATCCTACTCTTTGTATGCATCTTTTTCAACTGAAAGTCAAGCAGGACACAGATTGTGTGCCATTTTCATTGCCTTGGACTGACTCTGGACTTCAAGCAGTTCTTCAAGCATTTTCCCAGTTGAGCCATACCTCTGTTCCCTTTGTCTGTCTGTACGCTTAGTGCCATAATTATCTGTGTGAATTAATCTGGAGCAGCAGTTTGCCTGAGAGATGATAACCGGTCAGAATAGCCAACCAGGGCCACGTAGAGTGGAGTTGATGGTTTATTTAAAAGCATTGTCACTGCATGGACATTGATGTTAAAATACCGTTTGTATGGTGTATAATTGACAGTATTGTACTGCCAGTATCAATGGAACTGAAATATTGTGTACAGTTAATGTATTGTCGTTAAGTGCATTAAATTATATTTTCATATTTTTTGGGGAGAAAAAAATATATACAACATGTGTATTAGGTAATCACAAAGGAATAGGTTTTGGATGTACTGTATTCTTCATAATAAAGCTGCTTCATGTAAACGTTTATCGAGTCTCAATAAAACATTTAAAAAAGCTTTCGAAGTGTGCCCTCAAATTAAGGTTACTAGATTAAGAAATAGGTACATTTGTTTAGCCTATTCTTATCATGGTAAGTGTAGTACTGTAGTAAAATTTACATTTAGGGCATTTGGCAGATGCATTTATTCAAACAATAAGTAAAATATTGGATAGTACATGCCCGTAAGCGTCGGTAAACCAGGCAAAAACAAGCCAAAGTAGGCTAGTTTAAGGAATACGGAATCGTTCTATATTGTATTGATAGCCTATTGTTTATGATCGGTCGTGCCTGCTTATGGTATAGTCGTCGATAGATAGACCCCCCCATGTCGTGAGTTTGTGTCACAGCCTATCAGACACAAAACCAATTACCAACAAAACAAAATGAATATTCATGAGCAAGCTAGGACCTATACCATTTCAAAATCCCTTCCGGGGACAGGCCACCGGAAAACGGGGACGCCTGGTCCCCCTACTTCAAATCCACAAGCAAAGTTTTGAGAACACAGACAAATTACTTTTGAACAGACTTTATTAGTTAATATGTGGATACATGGAGCTTGCTAAAAACAAACCAAACCTTCTAAAGACTGAAATAACTTATTGTTGTAAATCAGAAGAGAACAGAAAGAAATGACAGAAGCCCGGCATGCACCAAATAGACGATGATACAAGGGTTCATTATCCAGACACGACAGTCAAGTTACTGAATGATGAAAAAATAATAATCATAAGCCTACTAACACTGACATGAGACAAGAGTGTACACAAATCATCAAGGCTTTCACAACATCATTAGTTTTTATATACTTAGCTAAAATATATGATTTCACCATATGAAATGATGTCTTAATGTAATCACAAGCAATTCCTTCTCCCCTACTGCATATTGTGCACAAAGGCTTTTTAAAAAGGATGTTTGAGTTTGGTTAGATGGAGTCGAATGTACGTTTGGTAAACATGTGTTGCCTCTTTCCCTGATTTGTAACATCTAGTGAACAAATAGATCTACGAGAGCTCCAATAAAAACAGATTGTAGAACAGTCTTAACTCTTAATTAATGAAGGGACTTAGTCACCATTAAAAATAAATCATTTAGATCTGCACAGCTCATAGCCAATCGAGTAGCCCTGGGTTAGATACAATGTTTTTTGTCAAATCACCTCTTCAACTGTAACTAAAATAACAGCGGAAAAAACAAACCTAAAGAGCAGATCTTCACACTAGAACATGCGGTAAGAGAAGCTGATGTGTTTTAGTGGTGAAAGGATATAGGCCAAGCAGATGTGTTGTCACGCCTAGTCTACTCAAAGTTGAGCACGTTGCCGTCAAAGTGCGTCAGCACGTGGTTCTCAAAGATCTTCTGCTCGCAGTCAAGCGGAAACTGTTCGCTGCACATGGGGCACACCTTCCAGTGGCTCTCCACGTGCTCCTCGAACTTGCTCTGGTCGTAGTTTGGCGGGAAGATGACCTCACAGAGTGGACAGCGCTTCATGTCCACGCTACATCCGGAGGTCATGAAACACAGACGAGGAAGGGAGGGGAGAGATCTTGCGTTAATTAATTAAGCAAGTGTAGATGTTGGCAAACCAGTGGCACAGGGTTAATAAACAGCATGTGTCTCAGGCAACGTGGGTGGCCTTCTGGAAGACTAACGGCAGCAGCAGGACAGAGGAGACTTGTGGAGAACAAACGCTTTACACATGTTACAATGCACAGGTTGGGCTGCTGTGTGCACAAACAGTGCAGCTAGGGAACAGAGGTCTGAGGGTTACCTGGGTTCAAAGCAGAAGGTGGTTTGTCCCTCGCTCATGAATGGACTGTGGGCTTCGGTCGCTGCAGGCGGCTCATTGCCGTTGCTCTGGAAACAAACAAGAAACACCAGAGTTTAACAACAACCAAAGTGATTGTTGTTGCTACAGCACACTCAGCTTAAACCATTCAACATAAACCATATAACAGCAGCTCTTCCATAATGATAACCAAGTAGTCGGAAGCTGTCTGAGATGGCGGATGAGGCGTTGTATATGCAGGTTTGTCTCCTGTTAGACTTACATTGTTGTTATTGCGCTGTTCCTTGGGTTCTTCCAGGTCATCCGGCCGGCTGAGGTTGCGGGTGGGCTGGATACATACAACGTTGCTGTCCCACGAGGGCGGGCCCACCGGGGGCAGTCTGAGCAGCTGGTCATCTGAAAAATCTTCGTCTGTTTCACCTGCTCAGAGAATGGTCCAATTAAATGTGTGCAAGAAAGGCTTTAACGTATGTATGAAACCCAGGGCTGTGGTCAAAGTCTGTTTAGCTTAGGAAGGTTGCCAATCGAAGGCCACTCTCTACGCAACACTAACTATTAAAAAATAAATAAGTAAAATTAGATTTATATGTAAATTATATGTATATGTTATAGCTATATGTAAAATATTTTAACAAACTGGTCGCAGCTGCTCAACCAACTCCAAGAAAAGACCAACAAACATTTTTTCCATTGTCTCTAAACATTTTTTAGTTTAAGTGCAGTTGGATTCTCTTAGCACCGCCGCTGTGTTTCCACATGAATTCTTCTTCACATCTTCCCTTGACCTCCTGACCTCCTGACGTTTTCCATCGAGGTCAAGGAAAATTAGTTAGGACATTTTTTACCACAGCCCAGCTCTTCATTTGTGTGTGTTGGGTGGACACCAACCTTGTGGGTCTGAGGTGGAGTATGGATTTCCAAAGTGCAGCTGGGTGGAGCTCTGGGCGACCAGCATGGGAGTGGGGGCGTCCAGGGTGTAGGGGATGGGGTACTGCAGGAACACGGGACTGCTGGACTCCATGCTCTCAGTCTCTGCCTGCTCCCCCTGCCTGCCGCCGCTGCCCTTGTTCACTCCCTGGCAACACAAACAGCATTCAGCATGCTAATCCAGATTGTATGGTAAAAATATACTTTTATTTGAACGGACAAGATGATGTGTGCAGGTGATATGTATTCAAATATTGTAAGCCTTTATCCTTCCAAGTCTTCTTGTCAAGATAATCCACTTCAAGATAATCACTTCAATCACACCCCCCCCTGCCATTTCACTCACAAAAACAGTTTAACAAGCATCTTGATTAAAAAAGAGACTCCTCTCATTTTCAAAGGGAATGGGAGTCTATGTTTTATTGACGTTTGTTGCAGGCACCAATTTAATTTACATTCTAAACCTCAAATTGGGCCGCTTTGCTGCTCTTAGCTACAGCAGTGCTACCTCCGGGCGGTATTCAGGGTCAGTGTGGAGTAATGGAATGGAAAATCAGATCTAATTTACTTTGCTTCTCCAATTAGAGACATGTTAAACCTAGACCAGCTTGGAACACCCAAAATGGCAGGGGACTGTCAGATCTGGAGTCATTTTTAGAGTGGGAGGAGGAGAACATGAACGCCGACCCCACCTCCTCCAGTTTCTCCTTCTCCTTCACAAGGAGGGTGAGCGTGTCCTTCAGATCCTTCAGCTCGCGCCCCTTCTCAGCCAACTGGCTCTGCAGCCAACAAACACACAATACACTCATCAGTGATCAACAACATTTAAATACACTACCACATGTCTGGATTAAACAGAGTAGACTTAAACTAATTTATATTGGTTATAAATTGCTGTCCGTCTCTCCCGGGGACTGATACATACAGCAGGACTAAAAGCAAAACAACCTGTTTGAATTCCTTCCCCACTATGCACTGAGATTGTCTCCATGCCTGGGCCATGGCCAATTACAGCATTAGCCAGGCAACTAGGAGAAGACTCCTCAGAAGCAAAGTCCTCTTGTCTCCAGAGCCTGACATAAACAGCCATAAAACGTCCTTTCAGAGAAAGCCTGCCTCGTATACAACACCGTCACAAGGGCTGTGTTTGGCTGGGGCCAAGGCATCAAAGGCTAGATCCTTGAGCTAGGCCAGCCACACATGGCAATAAAAAAGAAACACAGACATCCAGTATGAACCATCCAAGAGCTCCGTTTGGTAGAAGCAGCACAGCATGTTTGGCGGCTAGATAGCATGAGTGTGAGGCCTGTTGCGAGTGGCTGTGCTCTGAGTGCTGAATGGTTAGCTTGTACCGACCTTGTAGCGATCCTCCTCTGCTGCCAGCTGCAGCTTGAGGTTGTCGTTAGTCTTAACTTGCTCCTTCAGTTTCACCTCCACTTTGGAAAGCTCATCGGCAAACATGCAGCTGCGTTCCTTCTCCTCCTGTAACATTACTGCCACCATCAGCTGACACTCTTGAAAAATAAAACCTATTATCATCTTCTAGATTTTTCAACTGGGTACAGTCCAAATGGACAACACACAGAATATTTTTCATATGGCTGACTGGCTAATATGATGAAAGAGTTTCTTACACTCAGCATTTGTTTGCATTTCCTGTACTTGTCGTTCCTGTCAGAGGCCTCTCTGCTTATGCCTTTCAGCTTCTCCTGGATGATGGCTTCTAGCATGGGGTCGGCTGAACCCGGGCTGCCTGCGTGCGTGTGCACACACACACAGTGAGAGAGAGCAAAGGACAGAAGGTGAGTCAAGTTCTAGCTGAGGCCTCGTCCCTACTCCGGCCATTAGATGTATCTGTACCTGGAACAGAGGTGTCCGGACTCACTGACACATGGACTGTTGCAGCCTCAGCAGCTGAGCTTTTCCTTTGCTCCTACACAC
>OMKP01021275.1:0-12708 GCA_900302375.1 Bathygadus melanobranchus
CTGGTTCCACCACCATCTACAAGTGGAACGGCAACGGCTTCTACTCGCACCAGTCGCTCCACCCATGGTACCGCGACACGGACGTGGAGTACGTGGAGATCTCCAACAAGCCCCACCTCATCCTCTCCAGCAGCTCCCAGAGGCCCGTGGTGTACCAGTGGAACCGCAGCGTCAAGCGCTTCGACCGTCGCACCGACATTCCCGAGATGGAGGACGTCTTCTCCGTCAAACACTTCCGGATCAAAGGTGAGACTTTGGACGTGTCCGAAGCCGCCATTTTACAAGCTGGCTGCCATAATTGACGACAACATACCAAGTTAGCAGTATATGAAACAGTGGATATATATAAATGTTTTGGCTTATTTATTGCGATGTAGGATAAATGCGCCAAATGGATGACACTATTTATTAGAATTCATGCTCATACTGTTAAGCGCTCCTTATAATGTATGACGATGTGTTTCAAATGTTATCTTATTTGTCTTAAAGGGATAAAGAGTTTAGATGGAATTCAGGAACAGAAGCATAGTTGTAATTTCACTGTAAAAAGTGAGATTATACACAGTTTTATGTCAGGAATTCATTCATAATTAATACTATTAAATATGATTGATGCGTATTAAATTCATCACCCTCCTTGATTGATTTTCCCACTGCCACAGAAACACCCAGATTTTTCCCCCATAAAAATCCGGAACAATCTTTTCAGTTCCTTTTTTTTTTTTTTTTAAGTTAAATGTCCATCTTCTTCTTCCCCAACCTTAAAACACCCAGGAACTAAAAAAAACAAAAACCTAGCCACGCTGTCTCTCCCCCCATGCTGGGTTTCTTTCAACACTCTCTCTGTGGGCCGCGACGAATGCAAATGAACTGCGTTTGTATCTCCTGGAAGGTGAGGTCTTTATCTGCCTGACAAGATTCATCGGCGACTCCAAGGTGATGCGTTGGGACGGCGCCATGTTCAAGGAGGTCCAGACCTTCCCGTCCCGAGGCTCTATGGTCTTCCAGCCCGTCGCCGTCGGCAACTGGCAGTACGCCATCTTGGGCAGCGATTACTCACTGACGCAGGTCTACCAGTGGGACCCCAAGAGGGGGCAGTTCATCCACTCGCAGGAGCTGAATATCCAGGCTCCCCGTGCCTTTGCCCTGGTCGCCGTTGACAACCGCCACTTCCTGCTGTCCTCCAGCTTCAAGGGGAAGACCCAGATCTACCAGCACCTCATGGTCGATCTGAGTGACTAGTGATTCCTTGTTAATTTATTGGTGTAACCGCTGGGGTAAGTGTACATGAGATTTTTTTGTTTTTAGATTGAATGAAATGACGAATGGATCATTTGAATCTCGCTTTACAATTAGTTTTGCTAGGAGCGTGTCGGCCTGTTTTATTTTTTCCTTTGCAAATATTGATAGTGATTTTGCTTTGGCCCATACATCTGCTTTCTTTCTGATTCCATGACAGCTTACTTTGAATTCAAATTGCGGACTGACGATCTTGCCGCTAAGAAGAGATTTATCGCACTTTTTGTCTCCCTAGTCCCTAGTTCCCTGTCTAAACCTTGTAGAGAAATGTAGTTTTAGTAACCAAGACGAAGGTGGCTAACGTGGATTAGGGTTAGGCTAACCTAACCCTAACCCTAACCCTAACCCTAACCCTACGATCAACCTTCTGGTGACTGGGTTGCTCATGATGTGAGCTTATTCTCTCTATAGGCCGGAGGTGTACTCGTAGGGGTGAAAACAGGTGCAGCTCATACGTTCATTATGGGCCTGTAGGCATGCTCAGGGCCATAGAGAGAGAGGGAGAGTGGCGTTATCCCTGTTCGCTCCATCAGGCCGATAGCGGATCACGGAGACACTCAGTAGTTCCAAACATTGGCAGCTAACACCAGCAGCATCGCATAGGAGCCGTGTTTCCACTGCGCTTTTCAAAGGTAAGTTACACGGCAGCACGTTTGATGTTTACTTATTATGGCGTTTTCGTTAATTCAGTTATCAGTAGATGTTATAGCGTCTTAGCTATTTTTCAGTTTTTAAGTTGGTAGGTTTTAACTAGCCAACATACAGAAACAGATAAAGCTAGGTTACAGGGAGCAAATCAATATCGTCCATATGGTTTGTTGCGTTATTTTTATGTAATTATGTGTTTGATTCAGAAAGGGTAGCCTGTTTGTTAAGTAGACATCGGAGATTACTACTTTGTAGTTGGTTAATGGTGAAGTGGAGATGTCATGGTGTCAAGTCATGGTGACATGATGATTTCGATTGCGAAATCAACGTAACCTTAAATAGCAGTTTTAGGCTGACGATGCATGACTGGGCTGGTAATGGAGATGTTCTGCAAATGACATGTTGGATGACATGGAGATGGAGGGCTGTGCCTACCCCACACCCTGACAAAATGAACACAAGGCTTCCATTGAAAATCCTGTCACCATGTCATGACCTCACATGGTTTGTTATTGTAGTCTTTTGTGATGGTCCGACTGCTCCTGCTCACTTCAACTATCAACTATCTTTACCTTCTCTTTCAGCAGGGAAGCAATACTTTGTGACTCCATTCTCTGAGCGGTTGGTGATGGGGGCTGACTCCAAGGACAAAACATTAAAAGGAAGAACCATAGACCAAGCATAGACCTAGCCGCAATTCCCTTTCATGGCACTAAACTTGCCAATATTGCACGGCTAGCATAGACCAAGACGTTGAAACTCTATTGATGTTTATTGAAGTGTATTGAAGCTTCAATCATGTCATCAGTTTATTGAAAATGCAACTTAAGACTTTGGAGTTTAGTATTAGTATTGAGCATTAGAATAAAATGAGATAGAATAGGTCTTTATTGCATAAGTCTGGATTTACTTACATACATATGAGTCAAGTCAGAGAGGACTTGAGCATACATTATAGTTTATAATGCTTGTTGTGTGGCAATTAACCCTACCACACGCCACACCGGTGGTAGGTAGACGTTGTTAAATCGGTTTATCGTCGAGTTGTTTTGCAGGTAGTAAATCCTTATGTGTCAGCGCTCTTCCTGTGTGTGTGTGGTGAAGACGTTGATTAGCCAATGCACCACAGGTATGCAGCCTCACCCAGCCCTAGATTCTAATTAGCCTCGGGCAAGGTGAGGCTGCTTAAACCAGCCACCAACCACACACACTCCACAGCTTGATTTCTCATTGTAGTTATGGTTAGTCCAGTATATGGCGAACTATAAGGGTACCATTGTCTTTGTTATGTTAATTGTGTATTAATAGGGGAGGCCATTCTGTCACTTTTTGGTTGCCAAATAAATGCACATTTTGTTGTAAAGGCGCTTTAGTCACAGAGTCATCTCTGCCATGAGAGGGTTCGAGTAACACTGCTTCTCTATGCTATGTTCTGTCTGTTACGGTAACAAAAGGTGAAATAAGGCATTGTTAGTTACTTCAATAGTCAATAGAATGTATCCACAGCCCATTAAGTCACACACCTAGTGAGTAAGAACATACTAAAGGCTTGATAACATTAATAGAAACCAATACAATAGCATCCATAGCCCAGTAACTTGCACACCAAAAGCCATACTAGCTTAGTGAGCTTAGAGAATATGCATATGGTTATTTTGGTATCGATGAAGTATTGATTCTGGATCTGGGGGTGGGCCAAAAAGATAAAGCATGCTCATGTGCCATTACACCCCTAGTCTTGTTGTCTGTTACTTCTTCAACTCATGTTTCCATAAATAAGGGTAATTCTTATGTTATGCTAACTCTTAGTCTTCTCGGACTTAGCCCATTCCGTGACCCCTGTGTCACCCTGTATAATCCTGTTATAGCGGACCAGCTTACCATAGACTAGAGGGTAAACGGGGTACATCTTTGTATGTACTCATGCACTCTATGTGCATTGATTAGTGCACCTCAATCAGGGCCTAACCTTTTGACACATTGATTATGATTTTGTTGTTGCAGTCAGTGGAATGCTTTTACCCTGGAGGTCGTAAATTGGACTGCCCACAAGTAGCTTTCAATGGCAACACATTGAACATCATGTTTGCTGCACATTACTATTGTTGCTGGATTCAGAGCCCTTGGGGAGGCTATGGCTCCAACTGGATGGATAGATATTCAATTTATACCTTATGGTATTTCAAAGTTGTTTAAAAATCGATGCAACGCTTCTGACTACTAGAAGCGGAAGCAGCACAATGTTGGCTAGCCATCCAACCTGTCACACTAATCTTCTAATTTAAGCTAGCTATGTAATTATACCATAATTATACAAATATTAAATACTATTGACAAGTAGGTCGGTTTGCAATACTCTGAATCAGTTAGAATTATGTTTACTAGCTGTGGTAGATTTTATGTGATGCGCAATTTCCACTCATTCAAATGGCCCGCTTGGAACTATCTGAAGCTACATGAACCATGTGACCGGCAAGCTTTTTGACCCTCCATTGACACGACTCTGTCATTCAATGGCTCTGGGCATGCCAGTGCCCATAATTAACATCATGAGATACACCCGCATTTACCCCTACTATTACACCTTTGTGTGGCCAACTTTTGTGGCCTATTCAGTCAAAATATTCCAGCATAAATGTACCTGTGATACAAATGTTAATATATTTAGTTTTTGTGTGATGATGATTATTTAGGGACAGAATCAAACAGTGACATATTTTCACTCATATGTCAAAATGTTTATTCACAATTTAAGGCAAATAACATAAGATCCTCCATTAGCTGTCGGAACCACTCCCAAATAATTGTCCTAGTTAGTTTGCAGTAAGTAATGGAATTTGTATGTATTTATTTATGTGTGATCGTTGTGTAAGACAAGACACTACAGGTCTTGAATTTAACTTTGTTTTTTTCATCCTGACTAAACTAATGACAACACATTATCTGCTGTACTGTAGATGGCACCTTTAATACAGTTCCATATCCAGGGATGTAAATCCTATACATACTCAACATGGGGATTAACTGTAAACCGTTTCTGCTAAATCTGTCTTTATATTATTATTAACTGTTTCCAACCGTGTTGTTAATATGATTTCCCAACCGACATCATTGCAAAATATATGTTGGCTAACTGTCACTCTAACTGAATCTTTTTAGCAGTGGTGGAAAAGTACTCCCTATTTCTTGTGTACCAGACGTATAAATACTACTATAAATACCCTACTGAGAACATTTTACACAATGAACACTATACTTGCATATCAGAATTTAACACACTAATAGTGCAACCCCCATATTAAGTCACATACTATTGTGAGTGCACAATAGAAACACCTGTCTGTCGAGGATCCGGTTTTGGTTCACCTAATGCATTTGTATTTTCAACTGAATATAGGCCAATCACTTACATACAAATATTTGCTTTGAAATGTAGTGGACTAAACGTACTTCCCAAAGTCTGAATGAAATTTAATTCCTCAAGAAACACGGGAATACCTCTAGAATGTCCTTGGGCCATAGGACTCAAGTACTTTCCACCACTGCATTTCAGCACAACTAGAAGAATACCTGATACAGAAACCCTCAATAACACTGAAAGCTCCAGAGGGAAGCGTGTGCGCTAGAAGCCTCTCTCTGTAGCCCTCTCTCTCTCTCTCTCCCTCTCTGTCTCTTTCACTGGACTCTCGACCCCTTTCTCCCTCGCAGACAAAGCAATTGTTGTCCTTACACTCGTAGGCCTATCTGAAAACCTGCCGCTGTTTGTTCGACCTTTTCACGCGTCGAGCTCATTCACACCTTAAGGAAACACGAAACACGTCTCACTCCTTTTGTTAATCATCACCCAAGTCCATCTGCCATATGAAATGTTTACGATTTTATGACATGTGTATAAAGTAATTTATATAATACTGCTTTTGTATGTAGATAGACGGGCCATATTTCCGTGGTTTGACTTTATTGTGTGTGTGATTTAGGTAGAAGGAAAAGCTTAAGTACCCTTTAACACACTAGTACGCTAGCTAACTCGTAGGCCTCTGTGTTAACATGATGTAGCAAGAAAAGACTAGAAAATGTGATAGTTTTGGCTAACTCTTTGTTAATAGTATTGATGTGTTGCATCACGGTAATAAAAATCACTGAATTCAATTAATGGGAGTCTTTTGGGATTTATTATTATGGAACATTTCAGCATACAATATAAAACTGGAATCATTAACTAATAAGTTTTTAGTAACAACTTGATAACAATTTGTCATTAGGTTTTTAGTAGAACTTGTTTCAATAATGTAGCATATTACTTACTGTCAATTATATCCATTAAATGTAATATAATTTAGTATATTTTTAGTTGATTTCTTATTCTTATTAAAAATGTATTGTATTGTTTTTAATTCTTTATTAATTCTACTGCTGTCCTGTAGGGCCTCCTTTCTGCTGTGACACCCGAATCTCTCACCTGGGATTTATAAAGTTGGGCTATTTGGTCTGGGTTTTCCTACCCTATGTAGTTTGGTGTCACGCCACTGCACGGTGTAGGCACCATTGGCTGGAAACCGGAGGACTCACCGGGTAAACATGAGGGGGGGGAGGAGGAGGTGGTGGTGGTGTGGGGTGGGAAGGTTTTGGTTGTCCAGCAGAGTCGAATCGTGTTTTTGTTCTGCCCCCTGTGGGCACAAAGCAAACAACGCATGTTGCTGTGTAGCGCCAGCCGCCAAGGTTACACATTAACCAGCGACTAGTCTCCCTCCGGGGCCACGGAAGACGCCAGTCTCCTCGAGGCATGCTGCCGTCCAGTCGCTACGCCTTATCATGGACCACCTCACTGAACGCGGCGATAAGATAGAAGAAGAAGACCGGGCGATACGCGTCGTCCCCCGTAGCACCAAGGACGTCACGGTGCTCTTTCAAAAGGTTGACGACAACCGCCGCGGCGACCGCGACGAAGACGACGGTGATGACGGTGATGAGTGTACGGCGGAGAGGATTCATTTGCAGACGAACAGCCGTGTGCCGTGTGATGGTGAAGACGCTACCTTTGGCGAGGACGAGGAAGAGGGGGCGACGAGAGGGAAGAAGACGAGGAGAAATCTGTGTCCTCCAGTGATGTGCTTTATAAGCCGGCACGTCGAGGACCACACTCATCCAGGAGCAAACTTGGGTAACGGTATGCTGACATGTCTTTTACATAATAATAATGAAAATGATGACAATGATGATGATAATACGAAGAATAATAATAAGAATTGAACAACCAACATGCTGTAGTTTTGAATTAGTTTTCATCCGGTGTGTAACTTTGTGGTGGGAAGGAGATCGGAAAGTGACGCGCGCTCGGAGAACCAATGGCCTGACACGTGCACAACTGACGTAGGTTATTATAACCGAGCGATAATACAACGAATAATAAACTATCGATCCACGCAGGAGCCCCGTTCGCTAGCCTGTGCGTATAGTAGACTGTTATAGGGAAAGCGTTATAGGGACATAGCCGGTTAAAGATGGGCTACTGTAAGGCAGCTTGACGTTTACATCATCCGGGAGAAAGGATGACTGCGCAGTTTTCACAGCAGACTGCGGGGACAGGGGCCTTATAGCCCCGGTCAACCTTCACATTAGATCCACATTAGATCCACTTCCATGGATCTAGGAAAATAAACACCACCCTTCGTACAGAATAAACTGTCTTTATTTGTCCACACCGTCTATGTCTTTCAGAGTAGAAGGAAGGAGGTAAATTATTAGAAATACATGTGAATAGGCCTCTATGTAAGATATAAAGGCTTTCATATGCCTATTACACTAAAGGTGTAGCTTGCGTGCAATAATACTCATAATAATAAGTGTTAGATATTGCAATAGTTGTTGTATCTTATTAGGCTATATCCCATCTTATTGCTATTATATATTGTCTAATATTGTTGAATGTGATATCTACATTACAAACAAACAACTATCGGCCTACTCGTTAATACTTGTATTGCCCTATAGGAAAATAACTATTAACATGTCATAAGGTTATAATATGCTAATAGTATACTAATATAGATCTCTTATTCGCTTAACACTGAGGGTAAAAGTAATGATAGTAAAAAGAAAAAAAGAACCTCACACGTGGCTTATAAACATGGGAAATATCACAAAACAAAAAATGGTGACCAACGAATCTCAATATTCTTCTCCAAACAGCATTGTGTCAATAATTTGACCATTCCTGATTAAATAAAAAAGATGTAACCTTCTAAAAAGTTTAAACAAAAACGCTTTAAAACAACAATTAAAGACTACAGTAAGATAAGCATCCGTCCTGTCTGTCATCTGCTAGACAGACAGTATGCCTACTTGGGAGCAGGAGAAAATCGCTTTCCCAAATGATAAGTGTTTAGTGGAGATTATCGCTCATGTACAAAAAAACGCCCTGTTATGCCTCAACTTTAAAGCCAAGTATTTAGTTGGGCTAAGCTCTACCTGGGACGTGTTTACATTCACACTGAGGAACAGTTAAGGAACTGTATACCACTGTAGTTTCTAGCCTCCCTTTCTCTCCATGTATGTATGAATGTATTATATAGTTAGACAAACTCAGAGTTACTGCCTCAGTTTCAACGACAATATTAGCTCTACGGAGAGGTGTAACGTGAGATGTTTGTATAAACAATGAATCAAGGAAGAGGTGTTCACACACACACATGCACCAGGTGGTTGACGTAATATATCATCTCTCTCTCTCTCTCTCTCTCTCTCTCTCTCTCTCTCTCTCTCTCTCTTTCTCAAGATCGAAAATGAACAGTAAAAATAAAAAAACAATAGAAAATAAAAGTCCAGTAAAAAATCGAAACACTAAAACGTACACAAACTCTATCATATGGTCACGTCCCTCCTTCCTCTTCTCCTTCCAGGGGTGGTGGAGGGAGGGGAGGAGGGGAAGAAGAAGAAGAGATGCCCGGGCCTGGGCTTGTTCTACGGCCTCCTGTCCACGGTGTTCTTCTCAGTCATCGCGCTGCTGGTGAAGACCATCCAGGGAGTGCACTCCATCGAGATCAGCGCCTTCCGCTGTTTCTTCCAGATGCTCTTCGTCGTGCCCCTCCTCATCTACCACAGGTGAGCAGCACCTGTGGTGCTCTGGTAACCGCGGGGGGTGTGTGTGAGTCACTGTCGTTCTGTAGCACCACGTTCTTACAACAAGGCAGGCGTAGTCCTAGCATGGACTTGATGGCTTGATGTAAAACACACATAGCAACACAGATAACAGTAATAATATCCCATTGTGATAGTTGTATATTAGAGTAGCATTCGCACTGTTAGTGCTCAGATAAGTCATTAATAATAATGTTATAAGTCACTACTTCACCAGTACTTATGAAAATATTGACGTATGCACACTTTATGTGTATATGTATACTGTAAAGCATCCATCTCTTCATCCACGTCCTCCTCCATAAATCCATCTCTACATCCATCCGGCCCTTGTCACAGCATCCGGTGATATCCATTATGTTCGTCCCTGTTTCCATCCAGCTCTCTGCGTTTATCCATCGCCCACATAACCTTTCCATCCATCCATCCTTCCATCCATTCGACCATCCCTCCATCATCACACACATCCCTCTATTGAGGAAGATTCAAACCATGCTGTGGTTTCAGAGTCCTTTGTTCCACACAGACCACCACAGGGTCAAGACGTAACATTAAATAGTTTATTGGGGGGTCTCGCAGGATACACCAATAACCAGCGCAGTCCTGCCTTGAATGCGTTCATTTCTCACATAACAACAGTCATACACAAACACGTGACAAGGGCGGGGTTATCGGAGGTCTTCCAATTGGGTTAGAGTTATTTGAAAACACCAATCACAAACTGCCCATACTCTGTCTGGATTGAACAAACGGTGGGATGTGATACCTGGATACCTTGTTTTACTGGAACATGAAAGAAGGGCCATTTAATGCAATGACCAACCTCTCAATTCCTCCCTTGACCGACCAACTCCTTAAGTACAGTGGAGGGTTAGAGACAGAGGTCTGGCAGGGAGGGGGATGAGGACCTTATTAAAGTAATATTAAAGGAATTAGTACTTTCTTCTTCACCTCCTTCCACCATTCCACCTTTCCATCAACCATCTGTCCATCCATCCATTCAAAGGTCCCTCCATCTGTGTATTAAGCCATCCGTCCGTCCATCCACCCCTCTGTGTATCCATCCATCTCCCATCTGTCCTCCAGAACCGGGTTCTTGGGTCCCAGAGACAAGCGTGTCTTCCTGTTTCTCCGGGGCTTCCTGGGCTCCAACGCCATGATCCTAATGTTCTACGCCGTGCAGCAGATGCCCCTCGCAGACGCCACCGTCATCATGTTCAGGTGAGGCCGTCTAACCCTGACCCTCCTCAAGTCTATCTCCCTACATTTCTCTGCCATTGAGATGATACATTTTTTTAAATATTTTTGCAAATTATAAACTCGCTCATGTGGATTTTTTGTATACCTGTTCGCTAGATGCATGGGTAGGTTTAAGGTCATATAGATATAGCGTTAGCGTTATGTTTAGCTAGTACCTATATACATATTTTTTGGTCGATTACAATCTCAGTTGATCCAGTTTGTTTGCTTGATTTCCATGGCTGCAGCACGCTGTGTTTGCGTGCCAATTAGTTTCATATCTGGCAACCCGGGGTACTCAGAGAATAACACACAGACCAAAGTTCCGGTTTCAGTTTCAAAGGAGAACATACTGGCTATAGCATTGTTGTCAGAGAAGCCAGTATTTCCTTAGTCTATGATGTCATATCATGGTCATTTTATGATTTTAGTACAGTAAATTGTTACATAGCACATATAAACTCAACCTCCTAAACTAAACCATCTCTTAACCTAAAAATGAAGCTTTTAGAACTGTACACCTGAACCTAGGGCGAAAGTCAAAATAAAATAAAAAAGTCTGATTAATTTGAATGAATTCCATGGTATTCATTGCTTTTGTCTTTTACCTTTGGCACAGTCTGGTTGAGTACGTTTATGAAGATTTGCACTAGAGGGACAGCTGCTAAAACCGAAAATACCCAAGCTTTGAAAACGCCTCTGCACTGATTTCCTCTTCTCCACAGTATTAAACTAATCTTAATTAACAACACAAATTAGAGGTGGCTACGGTGCATTTCTTAAAGACAGTGTAAAGTAAATTCAGTGATTTGTTTCTAAGAAAGTCGTTGCTGAGGACATGCAATGAGCCATGTTGCATATGAAATGCGCCACACACCGTGGCGTTGTACTACACGTTTACGACAAGCTTCCCTCTCTCGGACACGGACATCAAAATCCTGCCCAGACGGACTTTCCGACATAGTAACTGATGAAATAGACTGAATTAACAATTTTTAAAACTGACCGTCGTCACACCTCCCCTCAGTCTGCAATAAAACCAAGCGAGCACAAAGATATGAAAACGCGATGGGGATAGACGATATGATGACAGGAACAAATCAACACCAACTTGTAAAACATAACTACTTTATTTTATTGGGGTTGTGCAGTTTTTATAATCTTGTTTTCATTCGATAGTATTCAATGAATATACCCACGCCATGTGGGTATCATTAAAATGATGCACTGTCCAACAGGACATTGATTGGTCCAGACATTGTTATGATCATCACATGCTGTGTCTGTGCCCGTTTAGTCCCTCCCTTGTTGACTGTTGGTGCTCCTTCCTTGTGTATTTTCCTGGTGGTGAGAAAGACTCCCATTGTGTGTCCAACCAGATAGACCAGAACAAGGGTGACATTTAGACAGGGTTGAGAAATATTGACTGTGGTCGATATATGTAAATATTGTCTCCCTTTTAAAGGACAACTTCTGGAATCTTCATACTGGGCCCTGTTTTCCCATTATTTTGGGTCTAAGTGACTAATGTGAACAACAATTTTTGAAATTGGTGCAGTATTGAGCGAGAACACGTCATCCATCATCTGCAATAGAGCCCCGTCAATGTACGTCCCTTAAGAGTGCTTGTTTTTGCCACTGACAGGCTCAGACTGTTATTATAAGTGTCTAACAACATTATGGAAAGGATCCCTACACTTTCTTTTCTTTACCATTTGGTTGATCTGGTCTGTTCAAGTTATTGTGTCTAACCAAGTCTCGCTCAAGGAGATGTCTGGAGAAGAAGAGGAGAAGACTGGTGGAAACGTGAGTTTGTTGTGTTGGACTACAGAAAGTGTAGCTTAGTGTTATCTAAAAGATTTTCAAAGTAATGGCTGAATATTTAGCTGATTTTGACAATGTGAGATTTCGCAAGATTTCAGAGCGAGAAGACAGGTCTTAGACACAATAACAAACAGACTGGATCAAGCAAAAGGTAAGGAAAAAACTTGTGCTTCTCTGTAGGAATCCTTTCCATAATGTTGTCAGACACTTAGAATAACAATCTGAGCCTGTCAGTGGCCAAGACAAGCACTGTATGTGCTGAAATGTTCTCGCTCAATACTGGACCAATTTCAAAAATTCGGCTTTTTCAAAGGTCTTTCAAAAGTCGCTTAGATCCAAAATCATGGGAAAATGTGTTGAAAAATCCCGAAGTTACCCTCTAACTTTCCTTCCTCTCTCCTCCTTTCCCATGTGGATACCCTCACCCCAACTCCACCTTCACCACTACTCCAACCCCACCTTGACCACTACTCCAACCCCACCTTCACCACTACTCCAACCCCACCTTGACCACTACTCCAACCCCACCTTCACCACTACTCCAACCCCACCTTCACCACT